>CM038793.1:308556554-308640579 GCA_021764765.1 Vicia sativa | reverse complement strand
TAATAATTTTTTTAAAAATGAATAAGTTAAACTTAATCACAATTGACTTGTCAATAGTTAAACATCACAAAATGCAAATCATTCATAGAAACTGAATGAAAATTGTAACCAACAAGCCAGATTCTAGATGACAAATTTCATATTCTATTACACAACCATTTTCTCCTTCAAACAACAAAGAACAGTTGCAACAGTTACAAAATTAGGGGGAACAAACTTATGCACACATTCATCATAAATGAAAACAATTTACCCTAAATTAATGCAAGAAACTACCAAAGAAAAACAATTAGATATCAAAATTCATAACCAACCAATAACTGAAAAATTTAGGGTAAGAGTTGAACACAGTAATAAAAGCACAATTTTTTTCAAATGGGGTTTCAATTAATCAATACCCAAGAACAAGATTAGGCTAAAAATCATACAGAATCATTGAAAAAAGTGAAGAAAAAGGATGAAAATTCAGAGGTCATGAGTGAACTTACAAAAAGAAATAAGAAGGACTCAAAGCTTAGTAACCTGAGATTCTGAAGAGAGAGAGAGAGAGAGAGAGTGTTTTGTGCTTTGTTATGAGGAAAATGACATTTGGTTTTTTACCACTTGAGATTAGAATAATGACTCATTCTTTTCTTTTCTTTTTTAATAAAATAATAATAATTGGGAAGAAAATGTTGTACCAAAAAAAAGACTATATTAGGTGTATGGGTAATTTCCATGTAATGGAATATAGAGTTTACTTTTGACCAAAACAAATATAGGAAGTTAGAAAGTAATTTAACCATATAGGTATTTGGATAAAATTATTCTGATATCTTTTTAATTTAACAAAAATACCAAACTTTGAATTCATTCAAAAAGACATTTTAAGAATATATATATATATATATATATATATATATATATATATATATATATATATATATATATATTAATTTATTCACTTTTTAATTTTTTCTTTTAAATTTGGGATTATTAAACCCTTTAATTTACTGTACCGAATGCTAATACATTCATGTAAGTTTGTATTAACAACATACATCAGGGTGTATATTTAAGTGGACCCTATTATTTTATGTGCTTTTTTCTTCAGATTTTTGTAATTTAAAGGGGTTTAAAATCTTCGCCAATTTACTGTAGGAAAAAATTATTACTAACCCTGCACATTTCATTTTTTAATTAATTTGTTACATAGATCACATCATTTATCATATATTTTTCTATTATTCACTTGAAAATTATATTTGCTATACCATCTGTTTATGTGAACTATTATCGTGAGTTTTATCTTGCTCTTTTTTACTAAATCGAAATCTACCAATAATTCCTTTTGACAAGTCATGTGATTCAATGACTAGACATCAATCGAGAACCAAATCTTAGACTCGACATGGTTATACTGCTTGTGACTATAACTACCATACCACTTCAAAGTCATTTGAATCTTAGCGATCAAGTTTTGCTCATTCGTGTTTGCATGTCGATCCTTTGTCTTTCTTGTACCAATATCAATATCTCTTGGCGAAGTGACCCCTTTTCACGGTTATATGCTGCACACCTTGTTTGTCTTCTTTGTCCTTTCGATAGTTTCCTCCTCCTTTTTCGCGGATTGAAGCTCCATCTTCGACATGGTTCTTAAGGGTTTGACAAAGATTTTTTCCGAGTCTTAAGGACTTTGCATTTAAACTTGTTGGAACCACCATTCATTTTTCATGAATGAGCTTGCGATCATGTATCAATCCTCGAACTCCTTTCTTTCGACAATTCTCATCTCGCGTCTCCAATGAACCAAACAAATCTTCCACTTTTAGGGTTTCAAGATTGTTGGATTCTTGAATTCTACTCGATAACGTGATCAAAGTGAGATATCACCTTCTCATTACCTTCTCAACTATAATTTTATTAGTTATGGTTTCACCTGACCCTTCATAGATGGGCGAGTTTACGAACCTTCGACACATATTACGCAACTTTTCCAATTCTCATCGACAACAATTCATATTATCGACACAAAATTTACAACGACAACCTTGACTTTCTCACCTCCTTCATAATACTTCACGAATATCTCATGCCTCCTTGGTTTCGGCATGAGAGATTATGTTGAAATTTAACATGACTGGTCTCGAATGCGATAAGCGACCTTGCAAGCCTTCTTGTTGGCTTCGTTGTGGTTGTTTTATTTGCGTGCATTGTATTTGCAACCACCTGATAACGTCATTAGTAACCACTTATAAGGTTTCATGAAAGCCAAATAGAGATTGCGTTTATTGTCTCTATCGAATCCAATTTTACCGTCAAGCATTGAAAGAAAATTCAAAATGCCCTTATCACTAGCCATCTTTGCATTGCAATTCTCTTGCCATAGAAACCGACCTCTTCGTGGAGTTCTTGAAAACACGATCAAGAATAATAATCGGAAGCTCGATATACCAATTTGTTAGTGCGTGACACTTTTAATGAGGAGAGAGAATAATAAGCAAAAGAGTTTTATTATTCACTTAAGTTATTGTACAAAATAAGAATACACGATATGACTATTTATATACAACCTTAATTGGGTTTGAGCTACTAACGAATTATATTTAAATATTAAATCTAATCAAATATAATCTAATATTTCAACAATTACAAGTTTCTCTTTATTCATATGAAATAATGACATATTTTTATTGAATCATGAAATAAGTGTACTATAAAATGTAAAATTTACAATTGACATTAGAATGTTAGAAAGTGATTTGAAAGATTAATAAAAATAACACATTAAAACCACATCAATTTATATGTTTCCAATCCAAAATACATATCAAAACTATTTTATACGAAACTAGAAGAAATTTTGTTGAAAAGAAGAAACAAAAGTACGAAAAAATGAAAATTAATGAACAAAACTTGAATATGAAGAAGACTTTTATAACATTTCAAAATGACCAGTAATGACAACAACAATGGTGGCGGAAAGGAGAGTATGAGTTCAATTTTTGTGATTTATGATTTATATTTTCTATATTTTAGAGTTTAGTTCTAGAAGCGTGTTTTCTTTGAAAGAAAAAATCTAAACAAATATGAAGAATGATCGAACCGATAAAAATTTGTGTTAATGATATTTTCATTAATTTAATTCATCGGCTTAACATTATTAAAAATTAAAATCGATAATCAAACCAAAATTACATCAATTTTTATGATCTTATTTCGATTTAATTTGTTTTAAATCGTCGATTCGATTAGATTTTTTTTATCAGCTTACGGACTACGTGTATAAGATAATGTAGTAGAGAAGTCATTGTAATTATTATATTGGAATAGTTTTGGTGATTTTCCTTGGGCTGCAGCTACAACATAGTGGTGGGAACACTTGCTCACGTTAGATGCGGTATTGATTAGAGGTAGAGCCATGCTTTGGGACCCTTACTGATTGAGAATAGATATTTCCTAGAAATTGATCTATATATTCACTCATTCCTCTTTACATAAGAATCGATTTAGAAAGAAAATTGCCACAATACAGCATATTCCACCCCAATCCGAAACAGTCATATAAACTGGAATAATTTTTAATTTTTTATTTCCACCAAATAACATTTAAATTATATCAAAACAAATAGTTATGATAAGGTTGTAGTCTTTTAGTCACCATGAGATATATTATTGGTGTCTAGTAGTGTGACATTTTTGGTAGAAGATATTGAAATATATATACCAGAACGGATGGAAAATGGCGTGACATGATTAATATTTTTAACCACATAGTTGTAAATAGTATTTTAACATTAAAACAAGACTAATTTAAATAAAATTAAAGGTGCGTTTGTTTCAAGTTATGAAGTTTTATTCCTTGAAAACATATTCTCGAATTTATATTTCTAAGAATAAGATTCTTATTTGGTAAAATAAAAATTACAAAAATAAAATTTTCTGGTAAAAATAAAATCTTCTTGTAATGTTTACATTTTATTTGATTTTAAAATTATAAAAAATAAAATAAATATTAATGTGAATATTAGTGGGAAGTTAATGTTGGTTAACTTTATTTCTATGAGAATTTTGGATTCCCACCCTTTAAACATAAGAATAAATGAGAGAAAAATCATGTGTAAAATGGTTCATGGAAATAAAAAGTATCTGAGAATAATTTTAAAAATTTGAAATAAACATGGTATTATTGTCTTCATGTCACAATCCCAAAAATATATTTTTTATCCGTAAAACGAACACACCCTAAAACAATAATGACAAATCCAAAAATATTTGATAGCACAGGCTCATCAATATATAAAGAATGTAACAATTCGAATTCAAACCTAAAATTTTAGGTAAAATATCATCACAATCAAACCTGTATATACTAAGAACGATACTTTCAAAATTTAAAAAAGAAAAACTATAACATAATATAAGACGTTGTTTCCACTTAAACATAATAATTAAAATTAAAATTAGTTTATTTTGTTTTATTTAAAACAAATTTATATAACAATTTTTTAATGGGAATAAAATAAATTTTTTAGATATTTTTAACAAAGTTTTTTTTCTTCTCTATCCGTATCTGAAAACTACTCATGTATAGTTTTGTTTGAAATCAATATTACATGTGTTTTCCGTACTAAATAAGAAAATGAATTAGAGGTTAAAGATAATTACTCTAGATTTTAGTACGATGATTTAGGTCTCCCATCGGAGTTGAAAGGTTATTATTTTACACTCAAGTTAATATTTGAGAAAAGTCGAACTAATGCAAGTCTTAGTGAGTGAGTATTTGGATGTAACTCAAAGTCACACTTATATAGGGGTAACAACTAAATTATTTTCACTTGATACGACTTGGAACACTAAGGATTGTCAAACACAAATCAATAGTTTAGATGGACATGGAGACTTGGAATTTTGTTTCTTAAGAGGCAGACGTGAACGATGCTCGGACAACAGGATCGACAAGTTAAACTAGAACCAACACATTATAACAATATAAGTTGTACAGGTGATGGAGCTGAAAATGATAAATAATACAAAAATCGATAACTCGATTTGGTGAAACCGCCTACGTCGAGAAAGGTTAGGCTACTGACGAAAAGAACTACTATAGCTTAGTACATTTAGACTTACAAGCAACAAAGCACATGTTGTTAGATGCCTCTTCCTAACACTACTCAATGACTTCTATTTGAGTCTCCCTAAATCGAGAGCCTACTCAATTTATTTTCTATCACACAATCCGTGATAGTTATTACAACCACTAAACCTAGTGATCAACTTCAATCAACAAGATGAATGATGTTGAGTTTTACAACTCAACTAGACAAACCTTTATGCCAAATTCTGAAACATAGAGATGTACATAAATATTCTACACTAATCATATTAGGGCATTAGTGGAATATAAGACCTAAAACCTAACACTATAAGATCTTTAATAGGGATGCTTATTTTTTCTAATTCAGGTTGTGAGCTCATTAAATAGCATAATTATTTTGGGTTTTCATCATAGATTTGAGATTTGATTTCTTTAGAAAATAATGCGATTCTCTTGGATATTTGATTTGTTCCTTGATTATCTCCAACAAAAGATTTGATTTGGTTTGTGAAAAATTCAAATTTAAATCTCTTTAAATATGATTTAATCTTCACAACTTAACAACTCATATAATCATATTATTAAATCAATAGCAATAAAATATGATCAAATATTTGATCAAAAGAATATTCCAAACACGATTAGTAAAGTTTTGATCACGGAAGGCCCGGATGTCGTAGCACCATCTTTGGAACATCGTGTCCACATGTGTCCTTTATGTACCTCCATATAGATTAAGCAAGCTAGATCAACTTGAACACTTTGAAAACTTTGAACACTTCTCCATATTATTGTTTTGCAAAATACATCCAATCAAAATGACCAATTCACAAAGAACTTCAATCTTCCTCTTACGTAAATTATGGAAAAAGAACTCTTCAAGATATAACACTTTGTTTAGATTAGAACAAGTGACAACCAATAGAATAATTGGACTTCATCACCCAATGAGAATCAATGGTCTTCGAGCGTTACATCGTGACAACAACATTCTTCCAATTTATAAGTTAAGCACACAATATACAGATCGGTAACATCAAGATCATATGTTTATACATGGTCCACTCATTGCTCCAAACAAAACAGATAATCCAACAAATTATTGGTGTCATATCCCCAATTATAATTTACATAAGTATCTAAATTTGGATGTGCATGATCAAGGGTAATTTTGACTACGTGGTTAGGTTCATCAACACGTGGATGCTCATCAATCTCTAGGTGTCTACATTCACCAATATCATAATATAAATCACATATGTTTCATACAAAGCCTATTAATTCCATGCTCATAATTTAATCATTCTCTAATCTGGTTTGGTGCGAAAATTAGAAATATGTGGTATAATTGTCTTTTAGGCATCAATTTAATTACACTTTCCAAGTCAAGCACACTTGATTGTGGAGTTCTTATTTGTTAGGATATTGAAAAGAAGATGCATCTTGTTGATATAGGTAGTATCAATTAATCCTTATAAGTCTTCCTTTAACCATGTAGTCCCTTCTCCGCTGATTCAGGGATACAATTCATTTTGTTGTGAATTGGATGCATTGGAAACAAAATATAAACTTGTTTAATGATAAGAAACAAAAAGAGTATAATATATGAGGGACACGATGAACACAAGGATTGGTTATTAAGCATTATTCTCTCTTTCTCTTCAAATCAAGATTACAAGTATACAAGAATAAATAACCTCTCTCACTAAATTAGGATTTGCGGTATCAATAATGAGAGACTAGTATGCTATTTATAATAAACCTAACATACTAAACTAATGAGATTTTATCACAAATACCCATTACAATCTAACTTAGGGTACAAGCTAACTTAACCAATTGGACATAACAAACGGTGATTCGTACTAACATCCTAGCATCCTTCGACACTACAAGCTAGAACACACCTCGACTACAACTTGTAACACATCGACAAAAGCATGTGAGCAATCTTATTGCACGCTAAACTCCATCGAACCGTCGAACAAGATACCTTGACCCAATAGAGTTCGTTCCAACATCTCACAATTTTGATGTAAGTAATGCCTCCATTTTGATGTAAGTAATTTCTATAGAAGGAACCTTCATGGTTTTCTAATTTTAGAGTCTCGCTAGCTTTTGAGGTATTGACCTAGGCCCCTTATTTTGTACCTTCTTCCATTTTTATATCAATTGGGCCCATCCTTCATTAGGGAAAAGAATCAAGATTTATAGAAATAACATGCAAACATGCAACAAGATGTGTCACTACCTCTTTTCGGATGACAAAATCAATTCTCCTAAAAACTATATTGGTTGTCCTAAGAGACAACATTGCAATCAATTGCTTTTGAATTCTCGTAAAATATCAATCGCTTCTAGTGCTAGAAAATCATAAGTGTGAAAGACAAATAATGAAAGCATGTTGATTGTTGCGTTTTTCATGCTTGGGAACTTTACTTGAAGTGGATTTGGTGATGTCTCTTCTACTGACAAAACCTCATGTTCTCGGCTCCACCAATGGAGAAACTCCATCAAGTTTACACATCCATGTTTCCCTCCTATCCACTATACACAAAACATTTGTCGGTCAAGTCGATCTTCCTCTTATAGGATCAAAAAGAAATTCACAGATGTCTTTTTTTTCAGACACACCCTAACACGTCGAAATATATCAAATAAGACATCTCTAACAAAATCGTTTTGATATTTGAATCCTAAAAACTCTTTATAATGAATGACTTATTTTCTAAACGTATCTCGATACACCTTGCTATAAATTGGACAAACCTCGTCATAAAGAAATATATTATTTTAATGCTTTTAGACAAACATGAGAGACATATAATAGTTGTCAATGTATGATCAAATGAATCACCAACATTAGGCATGACCATTTCCAAGGAATATAACATTGAGGAAGGTAGATAGCAAAGGTTTACCCAAAAACAACACTACTATGAACTAGTTTTTAAGAATCACGACAACGTGATGATATATATGTCCTAGCATCAGTATAATTGATTTTGTCTTGTAATGTGTTCAGGCCTACCAACTTTATGTCACTTATTTAAAGAACAAAGTCATGGATGATAATTTTATACAAATAATGTAGGGAACTTTATATCAAACAAATAGGAGTAATCCGTGCTCAGTTTTGAAAAAGATATTTCTTATTTGTTACGAAAATATATTTAAATAATAGGAGTTTTTTTTTTTTTTTTTTGTAACTAAAGTATTATATATAAGAGAGAATTAAGGGTTATTTTTTTAAAAATCTGTTTACACTTTAAAATAGGAAAAATTGATTAAAAAAATTATAAATCAATTTTTAGATTATGAAAGATATAACAAAGCATTTTCACTAAATTCGTAAAAACTACAATTAGAACGTAATTTTCCATAAAAGATCAATTCAAACAAAAGATTTAAGATTCTATACCGTATTGTTCACATTTCAATCGCATTAAAGCAAATTACATTCCTTGTCAATCAAATGATCCATATTGTAGCAAGTCAAACCACACCTAATTTGGCTCCTTTAACCTTTTTATCACGACAAAAAAAAAACATTATCCATAAAATTCGAAAGACACTCTTCCTCCTCCACCACCGGTTTACCAACCCCAAAAGCTATCTCCCTCCAAATTTTCTTGATCCAAAAGCAATTAAAAGGAATGATCCCAAATTCCAAATTTACATCACAAAAGTATCTAAAGAAAGTGATACCTCTATACACCAAAAGATCATTTATATAAAAGTCTATTAACAAGAAGTCTCAAGCAAACCTTAATTTTGAAAGGCACTTTCGATTTCAAACCAAACCCAAAGCCACATCAAATCTATTAAGAGGTCGAGGAAACAAAAACTAGCATAGTTGGCATAACACGAAGCTACCGAAAATCCAACCTCCAGTTTGAGACCATTCGACCGTATCATACCCCAATGCACGTCGTAGAAAGTCTCCAAACGGTCCATCAAAGACAATTAAACGAGCAAAAGAATCGGATCTTGAACCAACACTGCAGATAAAACAAGGTCACCCACTTTCACCTTCCTTCACTCCGCCCTCATTCCCTCCACCGAAACTGTCTTCAAACAAGAAGCCGAATATAAATCCGGAAAAGCCTCGTTCAAAACCATGTCCTCTAACCACATAGCTTCCCAAAAAGACTATTATAATAATTACCCATACAAAACCTACTATTAGAAACAATTAGATAATAAGTGAATATATTCTCAATCTTAATAATGTCTCTCTACCAAGTAGAACAAGAAGAATTGGCAATTTTAGAATCACCACCACAAATAACTTGCATAGATAGATCTCCACATCGGGCTTTCAAAATATTATACCAAAGGGACTCATGACTTTGAAAAAATTTCCATCTCCATTTGCTAAGGAGGGCTAAATTAAAATCCACAATATTTTTAATCCCTAAACCCCCTTTCTCAAAAGGTAAGTTAACATCCTTCGAACTAACCCAATGAATCTTCCTCTTTTCTTCCACACCCTCCCAATAAAAAAATATTTTGAATTCTAGTGAATTCTTTAACTATCTTTGTCGGTATTTTGTAGATAGACATAGTGAAAATAGTGAGAAAACTTAAGATGGACTTCAAGAGAGTAATCCTACCGCCAAGATTGAGAAAGCGATTTTTCCATCAATAATCGCTTTCATTTTGCTCAAGAAGGATTCCAAGACGCCTTCCTTCCGCACGCAAATGGGTATACCAAGAAAAGTGATTTTGCTATCTTCCACATTGCAAAGAGATAATAAGAGGCGCTTCCAAAAGTTGTTGCTAGAGTTGATTCAATCAATTTGCTTTTGTGATTATTAACATCAAGACCCGATACAAGTTCGAAAGCCCCAAACCTCTTGATCGCTGCACTTCAAGAACCTTCACCTACCAAAAGCGTATCTTCCATGATTGGAGGATGTACAAAATACCTCCTTTGATGTCAAAACCACATAATTCACCTATTTCAATTGATTTCCTCATGACCGCACTAATCTTTCCGCTACTAAAACAAAAATAAAAGGGACGAAGAATCACCTTTTCTCAAACCTCTCTACTACAAACTCATTTGTTAGACTCCCATTAACTAACACCAACATTTTACTTTATTAAACCAATAACTCCATCCATCTACACCACTTCACGAACCCGTTTATTGGGCTCCATTAACTAACACCAACATTTTACTTTGGAAAACCAATAACTCCATCCATATACACTACTTCAACTCAAACCCCATTTTCTTCAACATAAAATGCAAGAAGTTCCAACTTACTTTATCATAAGCCTTTTCAAAATCCATTTTAAAAAGAAACAACTACCCTCTTTTATAACATAATCTAGCACTTCATTAGCCATCAAAACTCTATCAAACAAATGTCTTCCTTACACAAAACTCTTTAAAAAGTAAAAATATATTCGTAGTATAAGTTTATTTATGAAAATTAAATAATTTTTATTTTGAGTCTAATTAATGTCTTTAACGTGACTCAATTAAATTTAGTGAATGGTTCTGATTTTTAAAAATTTAATCATTTTTATAGACAGTCTAGTCGTTCTTTTTAGCTTTTACAATAAATTTTTCGATTAAAGCTTTAAAATAATCGAAGAAACACTATAACAAATAATATATTTTATAATAAATTTTCCACTTTAATCAGAATAATGAAAATGTAAAATAGTTTTTTTGGAGAATAGTGTTTAGGAAACACACATTTAAATCTCAACAATTGTATTTTATCACTTTTTATTTATTTATTATAAATTAGTATTTTGGTTGAGTTTTCAATCGAAGACAAAAGTATTCAAAGGACATGTCTTTAAATTCTAACAATTACATTTTATCATCATTTAATTTTTTATTTTTTTGTTTATGATCTATTACCTCGATTGAGAAGCATCTTTTATTTTTTATTCTTTTTATGTATGACAAATTACCTTGGTTGAACTGATAATCTTATATCACGACAGTTAAAGAAAACTGTTTTGATATATATTTCATTTTTTAAAAATTTTAAATGCTTAAAACCTAACACTTTTTATTATAAATTTTCATCATATATCACGGTTTTTAATTAACAATCGTGGTGATATGACTTATTCACTTTAACGAAAGAGAACTAACTAGTTTGTCTCTTCAGTTACATATTTTCATTTCCATCATGAAACAACACCAGCATCAACCCTAACAGATTTATGACACTGTAATTCTTTACTCGTTGCTTGTGTTGTAGGATTGCATAGGTTGTTGATCAGTGGTATTAACACAGTTATTTAACGTTAATTGCAGTTATCTTTTCAGTTAATAGTCAAATATTTTATTTTTTTTACCGCGTTTTATACTTTGGTTGTGTGTTTTAGTGTTTTTATGGTCAAAAGAATAAATCAGCACAAATCGATACAAAACTCGAAATTTCAGAAGAAATGCAAAAATCCACCTACAAGAGGCATAACACGGGCCTTGTTGCAACCTCTGGGAGTTGAACTTTGAAATTAAAAGATTGAAGGCCAACACGGGCGGTCGTGTTGCCCAACACGGATTGTGTTGGCCTGTTACACTGATTTCTGAACTGTTTCCTATTTTGTCCAATGGTTAAGTTGTGGGGGAGTTTTTAGCACTTCCATCCAACCTAAGTGAGTTTTTACTATTTAGATAAGTTTCCACGATGAATTAGAGGACTTTTGCCGAGACGAAGAATTGAGGCGATAGGAGATTGAAGCTTATGCAAATTTTGGAGAATGAAGACCTTTCATGAGCGGAAACAATTAAATATCAAAGTTCATCATTAATTTGTAATGTTTATCTTTATTGCAATTGAAATTCTTTTGATCAATATGAATAGCTAAACCCCCAATGCTAGGGGTTGTCCCTGATTTGATTCTGTAACAATGTTGAACTCCTGAGTTTATCAATACATTTGTTTTCTACTCAATTTAATTGTACATGGTTTTTATGCTTTCTGATCGGACCAATTAGGATTGATTCACGGTTAACACCAGTTGAACCGTGGTTGTTAAGGTTTTATGCGATTAGACTATAATAGATATCACCTAAGACTAGGGATACTCTATAGTTACCGGCTAACTCTTGATAAAATCAAAGCTTGTTTTCCTAATAATTCTCTAAGGATTTAGGGTTTAGAATGAATGTTCAAAGGTTTTCCCACTAAGGAATTAGGGAAAATAAATTAAAAGTGGTAATTGAAGATTATGAAATTGTTGAATAGATCATAATTCAAGGTAGTTATAGGACAAAATTACACACCTTACCTAGCATGCCGTCTCATATCTCATTAAAAAATATCACGGTCCTTGAGATTGATATTTGGGAATTTCCCTTTATTACTACAAGATAAAATAGTACTTGCTATTTTCTTATTATTAATCTTCTTCGCTGTTTATCGTTTTGAGTTGTTTATTGTTTGCCCATCGCCCTGATAGTGTAATATTGGAATGGGAATATTGTTTTTGTTTTCTGTTCCACGAGTTGTTGAACTATGTTATCTTGGAAAATTGTGATACCTTTTTGAGTAAATTATTTCATATATTTTTTAAAATTAAATGAAGATGATTCTACAATTATTTAATCCAAATACTGAGCTCAAAGATAATTATGTCTGGTGGAAGAATGCCCATGGTTTATAGTCAAGGTTAATGGTCAAATGGATTTTCAATGGTTGGATTTGCAATCTAATTCAGATTTATGTTTTTCTTGTTGATATTTTTGTGTCTTCTCTTTTAATTGTTTTACTTGTAATCTGAATTGAGTATATCTCTTGTGCTTGTTATTAATTCAATTCTATTTACTCATAAAAAATGTAAAGGATCCATAGAAGCTTTATACATCAGCAAGATTGAAGTCTTTTCCTTCTAACTAAAGAAATAATGCATGAAATTAATTTATTATAAGAAAATCACTCAAACTTGAAAAAATGTTCAGATATTGTGTAATTTTCAGCCCCTCCAAGAAAAAAGTTTCTAGCTCCACCTGAATATAAATATCTTTCACTTTGATGATACACCTTTAAGCTTAAGTTTTCATGTTCTTGTATTTTTCTATTGTTCTCTTGAAACTCTTCCTTCTGTTTCATGATCCTCTCTTGCTCATTATGTCTGTTTTCTTCAAAGTTCTTCTTTTGCCTTTGTTCTTGATCATGATGCATATCATAGTTTACACCATCTGTCATTAAATTATTAGTAGTTGATCCAAATTGATCTTAGATTATTTTTAGTATATATACTCTTTTTTGAATTTGAATATAAGCAAAATCTAACTAATTTTAACATATTTAATTTTGAGATTAGGTGAAATTTAAAAGCATTCATTCAAGGACTTACTATTGGAGAAATTATCAATGATGAAAATTCGAATCAATTGAAAATTCATACGGTGGTAAACTATCACCGTATGTTTGCTTTATATGGTATTTGTTGATGTGTATCTATCGGTCCTCTTATACGTACAATTCTATTAGAACTCCTTACTCTTGATATGCCGCAAAAAGCTTTTTTAGAAAATAGTCTTCATCATTCTTCATTTTCCTATCACCAACATAAAATTTTCATTATTTATTTAAATAAAAAATATTGCAAAACTATATTTTAAAGTCACTTCTATGCTTTTAACTTATCAATGAAGCTTTATATATATATATATATATATATATATATATATATATATATATATATATATATATATATATATATATATATATATATATATATATATATATATATATATATATATATATATATTTATATAGATTTTAATTCAAAAATGAAAAATTTAAATTGTGTACAATAAACATCTAATTTGTTTTAGTCCATTCATAAGAATTTGATTATCAGTTTGATTTCATCTTACCTATCTAGTATCAATAGTAGCTTTGTGGCTGATTTTAATGCAACAGCCTTAGGTGAAGATCCCATAGCAATTTCTATCTTAAATCCAACCTGAAATTATGATGCACAAATACGTAAACAAGGACATTAATAGAGGCATTTGTCCCTATGTGATGTTGAATTTAGGCTTTTATGTAATGGATTGGAATATGCTTATACTTTGTTAATATTATAATTTGCTTATAAAACAATTTACCTTCATTGATTTATAAAATTGAAAAATATGAGCAAGCTCTTCATTTTTCTTATACTCATTTTTTTTCCTTGCAACTTCTGCCTCAATAATCTTCTGATTTGCACCAAATGCTAACCTACTGTCCACACTGATTTTGCATCCCACTATCCAAAAAAATATTATTGAAAAGAAAAGTTACTATATAATTACAAGAAACTTGTCAAAAGCTTCCTACAAGGTTATATATATATACTTACAAGGAGTGATAACTTGGTGAAGAACTACAACAAGAGTGAGGTTATCTCCAGCCACTAGTGATAATCCATTAGGAGCCCAATGAAAAACTTTTGAATTGAACTCTCTACAACTATCTTTGATCACAACCACACTTTGCACTACCATGTCAATGGAAGTAAATTAAGAAACTTCACTTTTTTCTAATACCAAAGTAATGCATTTCTTGAATACATCAAGTATATGCTAAGTTCCCTTAGTATAGTTAGTATATATATACTAAAATGTTCCCCTAATAAATTGATGATTGGATTTTAATAATATATTAGCTGAAATTCTAATGTTTTTTTCAAATCATTGTCCTATATTATTGTCGTAAATCATTGTCCTATTTGATTGTTCTAATATGATGTTATAAAGAATAGACAAAGCCTCAAAGATATGTGATTAAACTTCCTATGAATATGAATCATTTGCCGGTTAAAGTACAAATGTGTCGCACTCACTCAATTAGTATTAAAAGAAATAACTTTGATAATTAATAATTATATTATATTTGCATAAAAGTATACGTATATGATTACGTATTATCGAATTTGAATTTGAAAGTTAGTTGAAAATGTGGCTAATAGTTCTTAATTGGAGTTTGGTTGTTTCTTCATATGACTACGGCAAGGAAAACAATTTTGCCCTTGGTTTTACTTTACACTACTAGAAAAATGGTATTTAGCATCGGTTGTTTTACAATGTCAAAGGCTAAAATGTCGACACTATAACCTATTTAGCGTTGGTGTCGGAGACAGGTTAAACGTTTGAAGTTAACACGTTAGTGTCGGTCATTAAGACCGTGTTTATTGTAGTGTCGGCTTGACCAAATCTACTCGAGGCTAACATACATCCAACGCTAAAAACAAATGTCAAGAACAAAAAACTTAGCGTCGGTCGGTAGGCTAACGTCAACTTTAAAAATCAGCAAAACCTCTTTTAGCTTGGGTAACAAGGCTAAAGTCAACTTAAAAGTTAAAAAATCATTTAACTTAGGTCAGGCCGATGCTAAAATCAACTTAAATAAGTCAAAAAAAACTTACTAACTTAGACGAAAACCGATGCTAAAGTCTATTTTAGAAAGTCAAAATAATTGTTTCAACTAATATATAATAAGCTAGACCATCTACATACGCATTTCAATCTTTTATAAGCTACACATTCTACACAAGCATTTCAATGTAGGTAATTATGACACAATATTATGCATTTGTCTAGGAAGCTGTAAGGAAATATTAGCAATGGTCTAGCAGACGTTGACCTTATTGCAGAAATCTCTAAGAAAAGTGGCAAATAACAATCCACCAAACTGATGCACTATGAAATTCATAAGAAATACATGAATTCATATAGGTTCCAAGAGTTATGATTGATTAATTTGTGCACCTACTAAAGTTGGTTATCACCTATGTAACATAGACAGAGATACTAACACCATGTGTATTCTCTACTATCAAAGTGCTTAACAATAATATCAAAGTGCTCAACACGACTCATAGTCAGATGCATAGTATCAAATTCACATAGTCAAATTCAGAATCCAATTTGCAATAATAAAATTCATATTAGTTTATAAGAAAGTTCAAACACTTATATTCCCACCAATATAATTATTTAGTGTCGAACATTGTGTCTACACATACAATTAAAAATAAATAAAAATGTAAAATTAATAGCGTCACTGGCATGGCATCTTAATAAATAAATAATTTAAAAATAAATCAATAAATATGTAGCGTCGGTTGGACCGTGTATCGCATTATCAAATAAAATAAATAAAAATATGATAATTAGTAGTCTCGGCTTGGAAGAAGCTAATTAATCAATAAAATTTAATATAGAAATAAAATAAAAAATTACTTAAAAGTGAATTTAGTGTGCACGTGGCGTGGATGGCTACTTATGAAAAAATTAGCGTCGATGGCCGGCGCTAAGTCTGACAACTAAAACACAATTTTCTAGTAGTGTTTAGTTTTATCATTACTCGAATATGAGTGACGTTGGAAGGAAAAAGGAGAGATGATATGCGATCCTAACTATCAAGAGTAGTAGCATCATTGAAAGCAATGTAAAAAGAGTTTTAAAGATGTGGTGAAGTTTTTTATGTAGTTTCAGATATGTTGCATTTGTATTCTCACGATCTTTAAAGGGGAAATGGAAGGTTTGGAGCGGGTGAAGAATGATTATATATGTTGATCTTTTCCAATACATTGTAGATATTGCTATTCAAGGTTACAATAAGGGAACCATATAGTAATTAATGGCTAATGTTTTGGAGGAGAAATAAATAATAGTAATTGCATAATATTGTCCTTTAACAGAGGAGTTATTGTGTCAAAAATAATAACACATGCTCAAATTATTTTGTCAATTGTGTGGATTAATGTTGGTTACTACCTATTGTGCCCCTTCAAGATAGTGTCACAGTCAACATCCCATACATTGTTTCTTAGAAGAGTGAATCTGGCTCTAGATAGTGCCTTAGTGAGTTCATTTGCAAGTTGTTCTTTTGTGGATATGTGAGTTACTCAAAGATGTTCCATATGAACCAATTGTCTCACAAAATGATTAACAATGGCAAAATGCTTCATTCTTGAGTTAAAGACCGAGTTAGAGTACAAATAAGTAGCTCAAACATTGTCGTAAAATAATTTTGTAGTTGAAATTAGGCGTACAAATTAAGAGATCATTTGTTAAGTTCTCACAATGGTGATTACATGATCACCTATTACAAATTCGTAATAGACAGATAAATTAGAAAGTAGCTCTTATTTCTTCCACATTAAACAAACATTAACTCTTAGCTTCTTTGTCAAACACATATATTAGGGCAAGGTTAGTCTGATTCGGACGGAGCAAAAATACTATACCTTATCCATTCAAAATGGTTTACGGTGCGACCTACCACCCAAAGTCTTGGAAATGCCCATATTAGGGTCTTATATAACCCCAATTTAATTAATATTATTTTGTTATCTAATTATTTGATACTGGTGATCTTGTTGTATGATTGGTATTTTGGTGTATTAGAGACCCTTTGGTGTAGAGCAATAGTCTTAAAAAATATAATTTTAGGTGTTGAGGGTGTGTGAGTAATAGTGTATAGATGGGTGGTGTGGTGAGTGGAGCTAATTAGCAACATTAGTTAATGATTAATTAGTTAGATAATATATACTACTATTGGTATTATTTAATTTAATGAGTTAAATAAATAAGTATTATTATTATTATAATTGGTGGAAGTAAATAATAGTGAAAATAAATTAATAAAAAAGAAAAGGGGTTTTGGGGTAGAAAATTGTCGAAACACGAAATATGAGAAAGTGAAAAGGAAGCTAGGGCTCAAGGAAAAGGAGATAACCATTGTTAAGAGATATAAGATCTTGAAAGAACTCTAAGGTAACAATGGGGTTCTAGTTATCTAAGAGTGCTTGCTAGAAATTATTCATATATGTTCTAAACCTTCAATTGTGAAATTATGTTTTGTTGATCAAATTGGCTGCAATTAGATAATGAGAAATTGTATGATTATGATGATGTATGTTGGTGTGAGTTAATTTGTATGGACCATGTGATTGTGCATGTTGTATTGGTAAATTAGATGTGTTCATGAATCATGTGTTGAATATGGAGTGATGATTGCATGATGTATGTATGATGTTAGAACCAATAAATGGGAGTTTTATGCTTTTATAATTGTTACACATCATAGTATTTCGAATTATGAAACTAGGACTTTTACATAATGGAATTGGAGGCGAAAGGCCTCTAACGACAAAAATCACATTTTCAAGTTTTTGCAGGAGAGTTCGTTAAGCTAAAGTTGTAGAGAACAACGTTGAAAAGTCCATGTTTTACCTTATGTAATGAGTTCTCTAAGCAAGTAGTAGTGAACACAAGCGGTGATGACATAATGGACGTAACTTTTGACACTGTAAGTCCTAATCGAGTGTCATTCGAATCGTTGGAAAGTTGGTGCAATGTAATTTAACTTAAAATTAGTTTTGTACCAAAATCCAAACTAATTGATGTGTGGACATGTATTTGATGCATAGATTGTTTATGTTGTTTTGTGGAACATGTGCAAGTGCATTGTTATTGCTTGCTATAGAGTTGTGTTGTTGTTGCATGTGTTGGCAGATATTTGGTGCATGGTGGCCAGTAGTCGTGAGATACAATGACTATGGTGAAGGTTTTTGTGCCTGTTATTGTGTTGTATGTATAATATATTGCATGAATTCATGGTGTTGGATGGGGGGTCGATGTTTGGTGAGCATTAATTTTATTGCGGGGATTGGGTGTGAGTGTCTAGTTCCTATGGTGATAGATTAGAAAAACGCTATTTGGTAGCGATTTTGGAAGGAGGTCCGTTGGTGAACTTTGGTCGGTGGGGATCGGAGTGGTGAACACGAGTTCACATATTCCAAAACATCCTAGGTGGGGATCGGAGTGGTGAACCTAATAATATCCTACCATAAACATTTGGTTGAGATTAAATTGTGATCTTCACTAAATCTCTTTCCTATTAACGACACATAATTTAGCGAAGATTACAATTTAATCTCAACCATTCCTTTTAAATTTATGGTTCTTATTCATTCTCAATGAAATAACATATGAGAATGAATAACAACCGTTGGATTTAAAAGGAATAGTTGAATTAAATTGTAATCTTCACTAAATCAAGTGTCATTAATAGGAAAGAGATTTAATAAAGAACAAATTTAATCTCATTTCATTTTAAATTCAACGGTTGTTATTCATTCTCACATGCATTCGATATAAGTTATTCATTCTCATATGATATGTATATATATATATATAATTTGGAAGCCTGTTTTGATTTAAAATTTGATGAGTCAATTTTTTTTTTTTTAATTTTAACAATTAAAAATAACTATTTTTTTGAAATATCTCATATATCTATTGTGTCATGATAATTTTGTAGTATTTATCAACAAACAAACGATCTATGAGTAGTCCTATTGTGAAATTGTATTCCTACATAAAATTCTTACATCAAATAAAGAATAATAATGAAAATAACATTAAAATTAATAATTAAAAATAAGAATTAGGAATAAGCTAAATAAAACTTAACTATTATATAATATCCACCATATTCAATCACTTTGTTTTCTTTTTAAAAAATAACTAATAATTATCCACCTAAATTGTAATACACGCTAATTCATGCACTACAAGAATAATTAAAAATTTTCGGAGGGTAAACTCCTCACAAATGTCAAAAATTTCTCACAAATATACAATTTGTGAGGAGACAAACCTCTAGCAAAATACGTGGTATAAAATAATTTTCGAGGATAAACATGTCGTCAATTACAGAGGGTTATCCTCGCTAAATGTCCAATATAATTTATCGATGCACTGCGGACATAGAACAGTGGGCGAGCTAGGTGTGTAGTTTGGTGCTGATGTGTCGAGTCTTTTTGCGAGGTTTTATCCCGTGGCAAATTACAATTCTATATTTATTATAACAATTACCCACGAACTTCTCTCGTAGTAAATTACAAAATATTTTTAAAAAATTTTAACCTAAAATAAAACAAATAATAATAATATAATAGTTATAATATAATTAATATATACTTATATAATAAATATAAATTTATATAATAATTAAAATTAAAATTTAAAACATATTAAAAGTTATTCAAATTATAATAAAAGTTTTTAAATTCAAAATACTTAAACTAATATTTTATTACAAATTAAAGAACTCTAAATGTTCAAACTAATTATGGTATTATTCTTCATTTTATTCTCCTCTTCTTCTTCAACAACTCCTTCATTACCATTAGTTCTTCCAAATGCACCACCAGAATTTTGTGAAGCATTTGCAATCCGCTCATTTGCAATCCACATTGGTTCTTGATACTCTTGTGCTTGCCTCCTCAATTCTTCCTGCAACTCAATTTCTCTTATTTGCATTTCTTGTTGTATCTCTAATTGTTTTTTCTTCATCTCTTTAATTTCTATATTTCTTGCTGCAACTTGTTATGCTGCCTCAGTATTAGCCAAATTTCTTACAGTTTTAAACATTTCGGCGGTTAAAATAGGTTGGGTTGATATTACATATACAAAAATGTTTTTTGTTTTGTTTTATCCAAATAACTTGTTTTACAAAAAAATACAGATTTTATACCAAAATATAAAAATACTGTTTTTTTTACTAACATATAAAAATACTGTTTTTTTTATTAATATATAAAAATACATATATATATAATTTATATCTAAAATATATAATTTTGGTTTCACTATCAACCTATAATCCTATTTGAAAATTTATATACTGTTATTTTTTTTTAATTTATAAATATATACTATTTTTCAGTTATTTACAAATATATATACTATTTTTTCAGTTAATTTTTTAAAATAATTAAAATATTTACATATAAATTAAAAATCACAAAACAATAACTTTTACATATATATATATATATATATATATATATATATATATATATATATATATATATATATATATATATATATATATATATATATATATAACATTAATTAATTAATTAATTTTGAAATAAAAATACATTATTTATATTTTATAAACTAAATATTAAAAACAAATATATACTAAATTTACTATTTAAACATTTATATGCAAAAAAAAAAAAGCAAAAAAATTACACAATGTGTATACGAAATTAATGAAAAATTACGTTGATTGGTTGAAGTTTTCTTCTAAGATATATCACTTGCTACAAAAATAAATAAGAGAGTTAGACATATATATAACTAACAGAAAATAAATTAACAATAAATAGAAAACAATTCATTAAACATATAAAGACAATTAATAATTTTACATGAAATAAAATATAAAGTATTGGAGAATTAGGTTAAGAATTGGGGATGAAGATGACAATTTAAATAGATGGAAGAATAAGTTGAGAGATGAAGTTATATTTGAGTGGTTGATTGAAGAAGCGATAGTGTAATATATAGTGAGTGGAGCGGCGGCGTTAATGATGAAGTAATTGGTGAGGCATCCCAAAAAAAAATATTTAGCGGTGCCTAAAGGCGTCAACATTAGAGGTATGAAGCCTGCAGCGCGATGATTAGACCAAAAGTTGTCTTTTGCGTGAGGTTGCCCTAGCTAATTGCATATGATAGTTTGTTTGGGGCCCGTGGTTAAATGCCTTCAATTTTGGCGCTACTTTATTTTTCAAGGAGTAGCCCTCATAAATCAACTTTTAAAATTCAAAAAATTCATCTTCCCTTGCAAGGGGATACCCTACGTAATTAGTTTTTTTAAAAAATAATTTTCACTTAGTGAGAAGATATACCTCTAGTAATGTTTTTTTTTTCTTCCTGGGGGTTTAACCCCTGGCTAAATACCTTCACAAATACTAACATTTCTTGTAGCGATGATGCTTATCTATAAAATATATTATTGAAATTTTCCAATTAAAACAAACCAAAAAATTATAATTAATCATGATGCTTGCTTATCCTTATCATAAACAATCTGAACTACTTACCTTTTCTAATTTTTCTATCTTCAAATACTAAACTGCAGACAAATTTATTTAACTATTCAATGTTTTCCAACTCAAACATATTATTACTACTCTCTTTAGTCTTCTTCTACCTTCAAATGAATCACAGCAAACGATAACTAAACAATTTTTCATATGGAAATACGAAAGAGTAGGGATGTTCATGATGGTTATTTTAAAAATTAAATTATAATTATTTTCAAACTATTTAAATAGTTTAATTTTTAATTATAAAATAAAATATAAATTTGATTATGATTATATAATAAAATTTTTATTCAATTTTTTAAAAAAATATATATTTTAACTGAATAAAATTAATAACTATTTAATTATATCTAAATTATATAAATTTATAACTAAAATTATTAAATATTAAATCGGTTAATAACCATTCAATTATATTAAAATATTTAAAACAAATTTAAATTTAGTTATTTTACACTTCTACCAAAGAGTTCAATGGCACAAGCAGTAAACCCTCTAATACTTGTGAAAACACTAATCAGAGAAAGAAAAGACAAAAACTATGATTCAAAGAAAGAAAAGAAAACAACACACTTGTGCTACTTTTGTTTTGCTTTATTAAAAATATTTTTATTTAAATTATTGCATAATTTTTATTTATCATCCTAATCGATTCGTTAAAATATTGTTATAGTTTTACTTATATAATGATTAACCTATGACACAAATGACTATTGCTCAAGACAAGACATATGAATGCAATATAGTTATAATCAATAAAAACTTCATTCATTGGCAAACAATAATAGAGAATAAGAAACTACTTTATTAACCAATCTTATTTATATAATTAATTCAAATGATGCCATCTTTTCTCAAATGCAAATTGATTGGTTTCATAATCTCAGTGTTTTGTATTGCTCACAGGAGGTCTGCCAGGTTTGCAACATGGACCTTGATCACACACAATTGGTTGACATTCAAGATTAGGATACATAGGATTCTTCTGGCAACACCATGGTAAATCCTCTGCATTACCAACTTGAACACCTACAATAGCAACAATTAACACAACAAACTTAAACAACATCTTCAAAAAGATTCCATTATAACAAAGAGTAGTTTGCAAAGAAAATTAAGTTGAATATCTGATATTGAGTATATTTGTGAAAATAATGTGTATATTTTTATTTATAGGCAATAAAATAGAATTCTCTAAAATTTCAAATAGAATTTCTAATAAAATCCACTAAAATAGAATTATATCAATCCATTAATGGAAATATTGAATAGCCTCTATATTATAGTTAATTAATTCTTTTAACATAAGATTTAGTGTTTTTGTGAGGTATGATTTGACTAATACAAATTAAATATTAGTGCTCACAACATCAAAACCATGTCCTTATAAAAGTAAATTATTCTAAAATATGATTAAAACCACCATTTGATTGGTAAACTAAAACCTTTTATTTTATTTTGTTAATCTTTGTTAAACATTAAACAAATCTTGTAAACTATGAGATATATACTGCTCCTATTAATATAGAAATGGATCACATGTTTGTCATAGTAAAATATTAAGAGGTTTAACTTAGAAATATAGTTGTACTAGATAAATAATCCGTTGCATGGGTTTTATTAGAATATACATTTAGTATTTATTTTAAACGATTAAAAAGTTGTAGTTTTGATAATAATTTAGCAAAATAAATAAGTTTTCAAATATTTTAATGTAATTGGATTTAACAATTTTTTATTAAAAAATATTAAACTATTTAAATGTGAGAGTTTGTATAAAGTTAAAGTGTAAATTTGATAAATATTTTAAAATAATAAACATAATTTTTGTTAAATATAAAATTTTCAATACATTTGAATGATATATTAAATTTGATATTGCACAAATAATAAGTTTAACTTCACTACGTAAAAGACCTACGCGCTTTTTGGCCTTTATAAGCAAAAAGCGCTACGGTAAGTGTATTGCTAAAGGTTTAGCGGCACCTTTTTCAAAAGCGCTCTGGTAGGGGTAGCCTATTAGAGCGCTTTTTATGAAAAAGCGCTTTGGTAGGCCTACTTTAGAATGACTTTTTTGCTTTCTAAAGTAACCACAGCGCTTTCAACGCTTTAATGGGAAACTACTAAAAGCTTGTCGAAAAAGCGCTCTCAAAGGCCACCCTACCAAAGCGCTTTGAAAAGCGCTTTGGTAGGGTGGCCTATGAGAGCGCTTTTTCTGGAAAAGCGCTTTGGTAGGTTTCCCTATTAAAGCGCTTTTAAAAGCGCTTTGGTAGGAGTAACCTGAGCTTTTTATGACAAAGCTTTGGTAGGTCCCCATATTTTTAGAAATTTTTGTTATTTCTAAACCTGCATTTTGGCAGCAATATTTGAAACACTAATTTACCATTTTTGTGACAATATTTGAACACCTAATTTACCATTTTTGGCGATATTTTTCATGAACACATAATTTATCATTTCTAAACTGATTCTTACACCATCACATTATAATTAATTCACATTCACAATAGATATATATACATCAATATAATTCACATTCACAATAGATATATACACATCAATATAACCAAAGTCATCCTAACGTTTGTAACATAGCCAAAACTAATCAACCTTACAAAGTCATCCTAACATTAAAAATCAATATTCCTAAACAACTAAAGCGGTCCCGATCACGAAAGTATGAAAATAATAATCTGATCAATAATGTATTCACACAATAATGTATATTCATAACATTTTCAAACAATAATATATTCATACCTTATAAGATTCTTTGCTCAAGATAATAGTGAGCCAAATCCTCTTTGATTTCATCCACCTTAAGTTTGAGAGTAAAAATGCAGTTGAGACCATGAAATACTACACAACAAAAATATAATATGCATGATTATTTAGTTAAATGTAATAAATATTATAAGAACGGAAAGAAATAAATGATAAAACAAATCCTAAGATATAAATTCATACCTTAAGTGGAATCTCTAATATATTCGTTTTAAGGATATCTCCCAAGAATGCATATATATAGAATCCATGATGCATCTTTATTCGCATTAGAGACACTACAAAGAAAAACAAATATGATTTTATAGTTGTCTTGTTTTATCAAGTAGCATAAATATTAAAAGTAAAAGCTGTGAAAATTAATGTACACTGCACTGATCCATGTAATGTTGCTTGATCTGAAGACCAGTACTAAAGCGTCTCTTTGAAGCGGAATACTTGTATTGATCTAATAAAACAAAACATATATTTAGAACTATGAAATAATTAAATACATAAATGTACATGAATATTTAGAGGAATCTCACTTACCTATCAATCATTTCCTTCATTTCCGGATAATTGGTCCATTCACCATCTACGAATTCAAATAATAGACCATTTCTTTTATAGGATCAATAGCAAGCAACAACCAATTATGATCTATAAATTAGAACAAAAGTTTATATGAAAATTTTCTCATAAAAGAAACAAATATTATAAAACACGTAGAATGAAAATCTTACCCTTTAAAAGTATTATCGGCAAGAAAGCAGGCTTCGTATTCACAGAAGGCCATGTATCTCGACTAAGTGTTGTCTTGTGCCTTCCTTTTCGAACCAATTGTGCCCGTTGACACACGGTTGGGAGACACAAAATGGAATCGGTTGACAGCTCATTCCAGCATCAACTTTGTTGTCAACCACCTTAAATAAAAGCATAATAAACATTAGAATATTTTCATTGAAATGCGGTTTAAATTGTTCGACTAATTAAATAATATATTGATCGGATTACCTAATGTAGGCGTTTATATTATAGCCGCCAATCATCATATCATCCAAAATTTCATTCATATCATCTATTCCAATTATATCGATTGAGGTACACCAAAGATATCTTCTTCAATATTTATTTCGCGAATGTTACCATCCATCGATCTGAAGTGACACAATGTTGAAAGTGCACCGGCAGAGTCACATTACCAACTCCTTTTTAGTCACGGGCTTGGAGGATTCCTTTTCTTGGGTGGTACGACTTCAATTTCTGCTCACTTGTTGTGACCCTTGCGGTACCTAAAAATCATATAACTTAGGTAAATTATAACTTAGGAAAAATCATGCGCTTTTAGATTCGGATCATATAATTAATAACACTTTAAATGTACCTCTTTTGGTGATGCAACGGACTCGTCGTGCTGCAAAATCCTTTTACAGCGTGATGCGGGTGTAGAGTCTACAATTACCATGTAAAAATAATTAACTTAACGGTTCGGAATTGACATTTGAAAACTAAAAGATTCATAATAGTTTTAAACATACCTCATCATCGTGAAAATGAGCTCGAGGGCCATGCAACAAAGGATCCTATTGCATCTCGCATGAATGTTACCTCGAGACCATGTCGAACCGGTAGCAACGCATCACGATCGATACAACATCAGAGATACTTTCATGTGTCCATCCGGGAGCGATGCGTGGTGAAGTAAATCTCCAAGTATTGTACCCTTGCCGACTAGGCGATAATGCAGTGATGCTAAGTATAGTTGGCAAGGTGAAATGCCTAAACCAATAATAAATATATTCTTTGTTAATTCAATAATAGAAAGAGGAAAAGCAGAGAAACTTGAACAATATAGAGTCGTTATTATTACGGAAATAGAACAATTGTAAGAAAAAGAATTTATAATTACCTCGGAAAGTTCTTTCGACGGTTGATACTAGCTTTGTCACTAGTTTCTTTGAATGATGAAGGAGTGCACTTTTCTTCCATATACCTCTCTTTATCTCTTTGCAACTCAAAGATTTGTGCTTGTAAATCCTGCAATTTTGCATCACTTCTTCATTGGTGGGATTTCTTCTCTTAGGATGCTTATACAAAGAGGTTGGAGTCACTCCATGACCTTTACCCTCACCCGACCGGGATAATCGGAGCATTTAGTGCTCTACTAAATGCGCTCACGGTATCCCGGTCCTCACCTATGGATGCCGATGCGACGGGTCCCTATAATTACGGAAATAGAACAATTGTAAGAAAAAGAATTAATTATATTAATTATATAAGAATAAACATTTGATTTAATTAAATAAAATGTTATACTTACACATGCATCATAAATTTGTTGAACACTCAACAACTTGTCGAACATTCAACAACGATACCTCAATTCATTGATCCGGATTCTTCTCGTCTTTATCCTCATGACTTTATTTCCATTAGCTTTTTCCCTCTTTTTTCGACAATATGAGATTTGGGAGTCGATTGATTGAACATTTGAGGATATTGATTACAAAACTCAACGCTTCCTCAACAACGTATCGTTCGTAATACAACCCTCTGTCGACTACGGTTTTTCATACCCTTTCAATATTTTCATATAACGTTCAATGGTACATCCATCTCATATAAAATTTGGTCCGCACAATTGAGTCTCTTTCGCAAGATGAGCGACAAGATGAACCATTATGTCAAAAATGAGGAGGAAAATACATTTCAAGATCATACAAAACAACTATCTCTTTTGTAATGTTGGTAAGACCGCGGGATCTATCACCTTCTGCAAATTGACTTGAAGAAAAACACAGGTTTAGTTATTGCGCTCCTCACTTTTCTAGCAAAATAGAACGTATACCTATTGGTAGAAAATGTTCCATTATAACATGACAATCACGTGTCTTTAAACTCTTTAACTTGAGGTCTTTCATGGACACAAGTCTTATAATATTGATGAGTAGCCTACGGTACTTTAACTTCACTTAGGAACTTACAATATTTTCTTCTCCTTTCTAGATAGAGTGTACAGGCGGTGGTAAATATGTCCGTCTTCCTTTCTTCACGGGTCCCAATTCAGTTCTCATTCCCATTTTACCATGTCCTCCCTTACTTTAACTTATCCTTAGTCTTTCACATATATTGAGCGTACCAATAACACTATCAAATACATTTTTTCAATATGCATAACGTGAGGAAATGTCTTACGTTACAACGACTTCCAATATGGGAGTTCAAAAAATCGACCTCTTCTTCCACCCACAGCAACTTTATGTGAAAAGGCTTGCCGAATACTCACATCTTTCATCTTTTCAAAATTTGATCACTGTCACCCGGTGGAGCTTTACGTTGTTCGGTCTTTCCGTTGACGCTTTTCTCCATCCTCGATATTGATGTTTAGAAGTTAAGAATCTACGATGACCGAAAGACATTCTTTTGACAAAATTCCAATCATGTCGTATCGGTTTCATCTTCACATCTGAGACACGCTTTTTCCTTTAATACTATACGGGATAGATTTCGTATCTTTGGAAAATCGTTAATTGTGCCAAACAACATCGCCCTCAAATTGAAACTTTCTTTCCTATATCCATCATAAACCTCCACGTTCTCCCACGAAACTTTAAATCTTGATTAAGGGTGCCAAGTATCACGTCATGTCATTCCACAGTTGTTTAGGCCGAAATTAACATAGATAACATCATGTACTTACGCTTCATACATACCAGGTAGGTTATAAATCATAAGAATCACGAGGCCATGTGCTATGCGAGATACTCGAATACCGTGCGGGTTCATTCCATCGATGAAGACAATGACAAGCGAAGGTTTCTTGCTTCTTTTCAAATTCGGAAAATCATTATCAACTTTCATCCAGCATGGTGAATCTGCGGGATGTCGCAACTTTCCATCGATAATTCTTTCATGCATGCCAAGTAAGGTGTCTTGAATCGGTTTCACTCGATACATCGTCTAAATCTCGGAATTATAGGAAAATACCATAAGACTTTTGCGGAACAACTTTTTCTTATATCGAGGGCACGCATTTAGGACACTCATTTAACTCTGCATACGTTTGAAACAAGCGCAATCTTTCGGACAAGCATGTATCTTCTCATAGCTCATGCCAATAGAGCACAACATCTTTTGGCCTCGTCGTTCGATCGGGAAGAACATTATCCTCGGTAGCATGTCTTTCATAAGGACTAATAACTCGTGAAACTTTTATCAAACCATCCATTGCCGCCTTGTTGTACAACTTTAACCTGCAGACGATCTTGTGAATTTTGTACAACCATCATACAACGGTTTCTCGCGTAACACCAACCTCTCGAACATTTTGGGACAATCCTTAGATCTTCTTGGCGCTTACGCAATCTCTTGACTCGATCATAGTCACACGTCTATGTAATCGCCGTTTGAAGCATAGGTCCTATTCCCGATTCAACATTCCGTTACTTTTCTCACCATGCAAATTCAACATGTATAACTTCTCAATCAATTCCATACCGTATTCGTCACGGCGTCAACTGAACGGCGGTTTCCATGCATAATGACCCAGCAAGGACACGTGGTCGACTGGGTCTTTGGCGTGCGCAAACCGCAAACTTAGCAATTCGATACCTTTCGTAATCATCCGACAATCGACTCGAGCGCATCCAAGTCTTATCCATGTCTTAACTAAGCTAAACAAAAACAAATAATTAAGACAAAAGCGGTATAATGCGTTTCGGTCAAAGCATAAAGTATACGGAATGAATCCGGAGCAATAAAGCATAGCGTATTCATGCAATTTCGACAAATTCGATGGCGAGAGATGATAACTAATTACGATGGCGAGAGATGATAACTAATTACCTATAGAGAAATAAGCAACTTCAAACCACAGCGATTATGGGTTTCTTGTAGCGATCGGACTTTCACACTTCACAAGTAACCTATTCATATAAAACAAGACCAAAATGAAACTCATAGTTCATGAAAATCAACATCAAAATCACATCATAAAAAGTTCAACATCAAGTAAATACTACGCATATGAAGCGAGTCTCGAATCCAAATATGAAACAAGCTAGAAGCGAAATGACATTGTACAATGAGAAATTGGTATTTGATTCTTGAAGCAACTCGATTTTCAAAAATCTTTTAATTCTAAAAGCGATTGAAATCGCCACCTAATTTTATCGTTACGAAAAGAGCGGGGAAATAGATAAAACCCCAAAGATAAGGCGGTCTGCGACCAAAAAGTGGGATCGAGTCGGTTATGTAAGGGAAGGTATTAGCACCTACATCCATCGTACTCGATGGGACCCATTTAATTCGCATTTGTGTGTGTGTACTAAGTTATGGATACTAAAAGAAAGCAATTTGTTTCTTATTATTTTGAGTTTGTACGGTTTGAGCCGGTGCCTACATATTCCTTGTGCAATGGGAAAGTCAAAACTCATGTAGTTCCTCTTAAAAGGTTTTAATTTGTTGTTTTGATTTTATAAGAAAAATCGTGCATTTAGACATTTCAAATACTTTGAACTAGGACTTGTTTTGTTTGTTTGAAAAGCTTAAGTCCTCGTTCGCATTTGAAACGACTATTACACCCTCTTTATCCGAAAAGAGTTTTTATGATCGGATATGATGAGAAAAGATTTAAATGAGTTGAATTGTTTTTATGCGGATGAAAGTGAACAACGAGGCTAGCGTCTCACGATTCAAATACTAGAAACGAGGACGAAAGTTCGCAGTCGTCTATCACCCAAAAGTTTTCTTATGAAAAGTGAAGTGAAAGCGAGTTCACGTTATTTAGGAGTCTTTAAGCCACAGTCTAGCGTCCAACGACTTAAAGACTAAAGTTTGTTTGGGGACAAGTTTTTAGCAACTAGGCTATCGTCTAACGACTAAAAAACTTTACTATATAATGAAAAGATTTTGAAAAATGCACTCGACGTTGGATCGAGGTTTGAAACTTTATTCGAAAGTGTTTTGCAATCGAGTTATGAAATATGGAATTGGATTGATTTTAAATTTAATTGTGTGCAAAGTGTACATTGGTGAATAATTCTTGAATAAGTAAATAAGCAGACAAAAATATCATACAATACAATCGAAATTTAAATAATTATTGGAGATGATCTTTTATTTTGATGAAAAATCGACTAATAGTTTAATCGATAAGTCATCAAACAAAAACTATCATATCTAACAATTACTTATTACATCATAACAAGAATTTTATTCGATAAAATAAATTAAATGAAATAGGTAAAAATTTAGAAATAGCACGATCGTCTTGATTACAGGAGTGTAGAAAGAAAACCATCCGAACTTTAGTTGGTGAAAATACCTCCACGTCTTTGGCGAACCAGGTGCAATACTTCCACTTGGAATAAACCGATCGTTCTAAAAAGGCCAAAACGTCATTACCACAAGCATCTATTCTAATACTTACATTTTGTCAAAATCATTTAATAATAACAAACAAATGAAAACAAAATAGATTTTTTCTAAAATCGGGTGGTGACACTTGTCACCACAGATTTATGAAGAAAAGATTTTTAGAAAAAGAAAATAAGACAAATTATATACATATTATTATTATTATTATATATACTTTTTCTTTAAAGTATGAAAAGAAAAAGAAGAAAGAAAAGGAAAATCCTCTTCTCAAATGGTAAAAACAAAGGGATGGGTTCACCATTCTCCTCTCTCTCACGCGATGTTCACGGGTTTTCTCTCTTCTCTATCTATCCACAAACCCTCATCGTGACCTCACCGTTTGATCACTCTCTCGTTCTCACCGTCGCAGACCCTCATGAAACCCTCCCTCTCCCTTCCTCTCATGAACTCTCTTGTCCCTCACGGAACGGCTCATGCCTCTACGCCGATTGTGATTAGGAGATCTCTCATCTCTCTCGATCTCACCGTCGGCTATATCTCTCGAACTGCTTGCATGTTTGATTCGATTTCTTAATGTTGTTTTGATTTACATTTCAAATTTGTGTGGTTGATGGAATTGGGAAAGGAAACCCTAACTCGGCGATTGGTGCGGTAAAATTACGAGCTTGAGGCGTCGGTGTGAAAGTTGGCTTCTGAACTCAATCCGGGTGAGGCAGTTCGGTTTCTTCTTCTTCTTTCGTCAGAATATGATTTCTGAAAAGAACAACAAATCTGAAGGTAGTTTGGCGTAGGAAGATGATGAGTAGGCTTGTGTGTTTTCGTTTTTGTTGCTATATGTTTGAGTTTTCTGGGCTAGGTTGTGTTAGTTTGTATGATAAGAACAGACTCTGCGCTTGTGTTTTTGGGTTTTGGATTGGTGTTTTTAACGTGAACTCTGAACTTGTGAACTCTCTCCTTCTTTGTTCTGGTTTTTTGGTTATGAATGTGAATGTCCTTCCATCTCTGCCTCGTAATATATCCTTGAGCAGATATTGCCTTACATCTTAGTCTTTGCTCGAGGATTTTGTCATTTCTTACATTTTCACTTCTTTTCACCTTTTATGAAAACACTCTTTCCTTTTCATGTCACTACTTTATACGTATTGCTTGTATAATTTGGCTTGCTCTTTTGGCTCTGCTATACCCTACATTACTTTCCTCTTTATATCTTTGGCGATTATATACTTGCTTTTGCTTATCGCCTATTGTGTTGATCCATACACTGCCTTTTGACTTTTGTTGGATATTGGGATTAAAATGTTGCTTGCATGTACTGCCGGTTAAAGCTGTCGCGTTGTATGCTTCGGAAAATATCGCTTTTATTCTTGCAGAATTTGAATCGTCGCAATTGCTTGTTAATGAACCGGGCTACTTTGATTCTTGAGCAAGCTGTTATGATGATTAATCTTTTAAGATTACGACTTATCGTTTGAAACACGATTCCTTCTAACCGCCTAATGATGAGTCCTCGACGAAACATAATATTTTGATATTTTCTTGCTTTTGTTTCGTTTATGTTGCTTAACTCAATTTCTTTTTGTTTCATGTGGCGAGATGATAACAATGGTCAAATGGTTTAGGCACGAAGATGAAGAAATAGGATGACATGACGTTGAAAAGCTTTGGAGGGCGACAACAAGCTTGGAAACAACCGGAGATTGTAGCATTAGACTAGGGACCTTTTAGAAACTTGTAGATTTTTGAATTGTAGAATTTAGGATTTGGAATTTGTAGAAACTTAAACAATCAACCCTATAGATTTGAATACAAATGTAACAAATGATACAAATGTAAACGAGTTGAATGGATGTCGAATAATTCTTATTACTTGTAACAAACTTGAACCATCCTTGAGTAAATTTAAGAGAACTTGAGTTAATACTTGCAAGTGTTCTACTTTGTGTAGCTAACATGGAATTAATTAGCAACAAATATATTCGAGCTCTCCTTTGTATTGAATCTTGTGACATAAACATTCCATGCTTGTAGGAATTCTTGAGTGAACTTTGTAATGTGTTTTAGAACACTTGAATAAGATCCGCATTTGAAAAGTGTTCAAAATTCAACTTGCCAATGGTGCAAACTCGGGACTTAGAACTTGAATTTAATAATTTGAGCGTTTGAGTTGCCATAAAAATTCAATAATCCTATCTCGCCTTGTTTCACAAATAGAATTCAAAATTTCCTTTGAACTCCAACTCGTGATCAATTTTCTAAATCATAAACCAACATTCCCATGACTCGAGAACTTGAACTTCCTTTTGGGCTTTAGGATTTTGCAATTGTGAGCAGAATTTGGATGTATCTTGACAAATCATTTGTTTCAAATAATTTGGGTGGGCACAAGAGAAAACATGAGCGAAATGTTCCAAGAAAAAAAAAAAATCTGAGAAAGGAGGGTAAATTTTGGGGTGCGCAGGTTGCCTGATTCAATCATCTTAGACACGGTAAGTGAGAAAGATTGACAACTTAGAGCGTTCAAGGTGGAAGAGGATTGAATACTAAAACAAAATTTGCCCTGCGGAAACCAATGCCACAAAGAAAGCAGAGATAACAAATCTTGACTACGGTCAAGGAACAACATTGAATAGAAAACTTGCTAAGCATCAGCGGAATGCTTGTACAATTACTAGGAGATTTTAACAACACTGGGGATAACAGGTACAGCAGAAATGATTTTGACAACCATCTAATGAAAATGCTATGGGAAGGAAGCGAACTTCTCAAGCTAAAGAGAAACAATATCTTGAAAAAATTTGACAGTGAGAACTTAACAAAGAGTTCTACGAACTAAGAACTACAGAGACCTTAAACAAAATTGAAAAAACACGATTGAGAACTTAACAAAGAGTTCTACGATTGAAAGATTGAGAACTTAACAAAGAGTTCTCGATAACTAAGGACTACAGGACCTTAAGCAATTGAAAAGACATGATTGAGAACTTAACAAAGAGTTCTACGATTGACAAGATTGAGAACTTAACAAAGTTCTAGAACTAAGGACTACAGAGACCTTAAACAAAATTGAAATGACATGATTGAGAACTTAACAAAGAGTTCTACGAATGACTAGATTGAGAACTTAACAAAGAGTCCTCTGATTGACATGATTGAGAACTTAACAAAGAGTTCTCGAATGACTAGATTGAGAACTTAACAAAGAGTTCTCGAATATATGGCTGGAACAACATTGGAATTGTTGGTGCGAAAGTCGAGCCATGGCATCTTTGATGTCTTTGACCGTGTAACCCGAGTTACAAGCGAGAACAATTGATGGCGCGCAAGAATACAATTCTACGGGGATAAACATAACAATATCTAGCACACGTGATATAGATGTTTATGAAGTCGGTAAATCTTGTTTCCAGCGTTTACGCGATGAGAGATCTTCTGCGAACATGTTGAACAACTTACGAGAGTCAACAAGATCTTCAATTTGTATGAGATAGCTTTGCGTTGATAGAAGAATCAGTTCAGCCTGTGTTGAAAAACTTCTAGGGTAATGAGCTTGATTTGCGACATTGTATGGACAATGCGTTGCGACAAGTAGCTATGTAGATCAACGTCTGAGTTGGAGAAATATCTTGAGATTTGAATAAACATCCCATGGGTGGATATTTATTGTTGAGTAGTTGATAACTTCTTGGGGAAATCGCACGGAAGTTTGATGTAATTTCGAGAATTTCATAGGAGTATATTGTGGAAGCCACCTTGATAATATTTCTTGAGAAGATTCTTGTCGAAAGAAATCTTTGAAAATACCAAGAATAATGTTGTAGTAATCCTTTAAGAGGAGATTCACTTGGGAGAGAAATAAGCTTGAGAAACTTCTTAAGAAAACAAATATGGAAAATTCGTGAGGATTCCAGTTGAATAATTTTGTTGACATTAGAGTCCATCCGAGAAGAGACAACCGTTTCTTTGGGAAGAAATCTCGATTGGAGAAAACATCGAGTTGTTGAGATCCATACAAGTATACCACTTGTGCCGGAGAATAGAGGATAATTGTGTAAATAAAGAACTAATCCTTCAAGTTTGATCCTCACGAGGATACTTACGGTTTCGATTGACAAACACAAAAACAAATAGCGAAGCTAATGCATGGGTATGATATGCATGAGTATGATATGCATGATATGATTTTTTTTAATGCAAATGGTGTATGATTTCACGTCTTTTTGAGAAGGAAGATATCAACAGGGAATCAATTGAGCGATCTTGTTGTTATAAGAGTTCGCTAGGGAATCCAATTTGAGCGATCTTGTTGTCATAAGAGTTAAGCTAGAGAATCCAATTTGAGCGATCTTGTTGTCATAAGAGTTCCTTTGGGGATGATTGATCACTTCTGCAGGAAGAGACTTCATTGGAGAATTGCCACTAATGTCAATTTACATCACAGCGTTCACACAGCGGGAGAAATTGAATTACCGTTGAGACCGGTCTGGCACCCGCATTCGACTTTATTACGAGCAGTTCCAAGTCGGCGGAGGTTTATGCATGAATATATTGTATTTGATATATACGAGTAAGCGGCGTGATTGATGCATAACGATGACTTATGTAATGATTTATGAATGCATGATGCATGGACTATCGATATGTACCAAATGAAATTCGACCTTGTGGGTGAATTATCGACGCCGACTTTTAAGATAAACCACCGAGCGAGGCGAGTTTAAATAACGGTCGGGGCCGGCTACGGGGCAAGCGGGTTTAAATTATGATCGGGCGAGAAGCCGACTACGGGCGTGAGCTGATTTAAACTATAGCGATCGGCGAGCCCGACTACGGGCGTGAACAGGATTTTAATTATGATCGAGACGAAGCCGGCTACGGGGGAAGCGGGTTTAAATGATAGCGGTCGGACGACCCGACCACCAGACGACTGGTTTTAATGATACCAACAAGGTTAATTTTATTACAATGAGATGCATGATTTAATGCATGATTTATGTTAGTGTATGCAATCGTTTTAGTATATGATTGGTAAGGCATGAAGATGCTTTGGTATTTGTTGTTAAGACCGAAGGATTCTTGAAACAAATTTCTCATCAAAGGAAGTTGTTAGCATAATTCCTGCCACTCAATTAGCAACAGCAATTGTTGACACTTGAGAGGAGAATTTCAAAGCAACTTGAAGACCTGAGCGAAATTGTCAGTATATATCAATCATTGCCCGACTGTTGATTATCGAAGAGATTTGCCTTGAGAGGATCTGAAGGAGTTTACTGATGTCGATCTTGGGGTGGCTTGCCCAATTTGTATTCAATGCGGGATGCCACGATTAACAAATCCTTTGAGAGATATTATCGTATCTCGATGTGACTGCCCCAGATTGACCGAATCTTGAAGGATTAACTTCACCGCGCTATAGAAATAGCATGAACCAATATGCTCCTTGGAAGTATTTCAACGTCATGGTGACTTCTTCAGATTGACTGTATTTGGACAATTGGCTATGCAAACATAGGGGAGCCTTGCCCCAGAATGAGCTTTAGAGAGACTCCTATGTCTCGAAGTAATTGCTTCAGGTTAACTGAATCATGAAACAACGGTTATCCCGGGTTATCCACTCTTTGAGAAGGACCAAACCATCCGCTGACTGCTTTTTAAGGACCTGCCCCAAATTGGCCAAAATTTGAGAAACTAAATTTCGATTTGCCCCCAAGTTAACAGATCTTGAGAAAACAACTTGTGATATGCTCAAAGGAGTCCTTAGACGTCATGCTTCTCGATACAAAGAGATGACCAAGTCTTTCTTCTTTGGACAAAGTTAAATCCTTCACTGATGTCCATTATGAGAACTTCTTTAATGTCAAACAAATGTTTTACATGTAGAAGAATGTTTATTATGACAATATAATGCAACATTTATGTGTCTTAAAGTTTTGTATGAAAAACATGACTTTTTGCGAGTGAAACTCTTTTGGAGTGCAACACTGAAAATTTTCTTTTTTGAAAGATAAGACGAGCATATGATACCAACAGGATACTTAGCACACTGTGAGGTCGGTGTGATCTCTTAATTCGTATGCTTTTGAATTAACCATTGCTTCAATTAGGACTTTTGAGGGTTGTAGCGTGGCTTGGTTCAGATTTTACAAAAAGATTTTTAGGCTCAAAATATTTGGTGCCGCCCATTCTCCATGATGTCCTTGGGTCCTAAGCTCAACTATCTTGATCACGAGCACTCATCTCGAGAGGCATTATGATGGTTGAGGAACCAATCGAGGTTTCTTGGGCACAGGTCACTCACATTTGTCTTTTGGTATTTGACCACACACTTGTTCTTTGTTGAAAATTTGTCTTGGAATGCATTCAGGGATATTTTTGCTTCCCCAATCTTGCATCTTTTACCTAAGCGACTTATTACTAAGTTTCGTCTTAGCGGGCTTTTGTCTCTTTTATTTTTTGAACAAGTCGTGGATCTATACTGCATCTTTGATTTGGTGGAAGTAATCGTGGTATACGAGTCTTTGGGTTAATGAGGATAACCGTTGTGGTATAATTCTCTTTTGATACACTATTGATACATAAAGGTTGACTATCAAGGTTCGACCTTTCTCCACCTTTTGAAGGATATCCATTGTTGTATCCTTTGATGCACTCTCTTGATGAGCTTTGAATGCTCAATCGGAATAGTGAACACTACCGTCCACAGGTTAAAAGCGATGAGGGTTTTTACGAGCGAGAAAACTCCTACTTCAATTCGAGGGTTAGAGGTCTATCTCACTTATAACTCCGGTGTTTGGGGATTTGAAACAAGGCACATACATCATTAACAAGGTTTTACTCAAGAGCACACATTCAAATCTAGCGCTTTTCAATTATCGTCATCCTCCCTCAATCTTTGCCTAGGCGATATGATTAGTAACGTTGGTATCAAAATGCTCGCAAATCATTTAAAAGTGATAACGAATGGGTTGAGTGACAATGAATGGATTACTTCAAGACAAACATACTCGTTGTATTAAGATTAATAAACAAACATGTTTCTACATGCAAACAAAAGTTTAAACAATTAAACAAGATACATATGAAAATGCATTAAAAATAAAAATGTCGTTGTTGAGGAGACTTGAGCTCTGCCTCGACTTGTTGATTCGAGACAAATTTGATGGTCTTGGTGCTCACTTGATCTGGGGTTGCCGTTCACAAAGCAGATCCCCCTGAAGAGTCAAGTATTTTGGTCAATCAATTGTTGAACTTTGGCTTTGTAGGCGTTGCAATCCTACATTGGTGGCCTCTTGTTCCATCATGGTATCCACATCGGCGTTATGATCATAACAGCGGGAATACCTTTAATTGGGTTAAGAAATTTAGGAACCACCAATGAGCTTTGAACGAGATGTGGCGAGTTATTTGTAGGTCATGGTATTGGATCAAGGGCATTCCTTCTTTCCAAATTACTTGAGGTTTGTGCGGATTCGATGTTGACTTTGATATCCACGGCTTGACCTTGTTTCTTTGCATGAGGTGCCCGTGGTTCTTCTTTATCGGGAAAGCATCGGTGCTGATCTTGGCCAATACTACTGGAGATTGACCATAATCTGGGAGGTGGAGCTTGCGACTTCCCAAGTGCATTGGTTTCATAATCCTCCTCTTGATTTGAGAACCTCGAAGAACTCTTCCTCATCGACTTGGCTACTCGAGGCATCTTGGAGTTTTCCACTTTTGAGACCGCCTTGATCGCTCTCCACCATCACTAAGTCGGAGAAACTTGAAGATGTGCAACCTATCATTCTTCAGTATGAATTAGGTAAGGTATTCAAAACAAGTCAACCAACTCCTATCAAGCATTGGTGGTTTAACTTTCGGGCACCAACTCTCTCCGTCTTTGGGCATACCCTTGAGCGACTCGTTAATATTGGAGAAAGATTACGTAATTGGATACGGGTTGGAGCCATGGAAAGGTTGAACTCGTATTGTTTGAGAACGAGGAAGATAAGTCTTTCAATTGTGAATATCCTTTTCTCGATTGCGTGTACCAATCGAGAGATGCCCAACAAGCATCTTGAAAACAATGAATGAGAAACTTTTCATCATGAGCATATCACGAGACATCTTGCGAACAAACATCTTCAAATGAGTCTACGGACAACTAACACCTTTGTACTTCTTGAAGTTTGGCATTTTAAACTTTGGTGGAATCACGACATCGACACTAAGCAAAGTCGGTGACATCTAGACCAATAGTTTCGTTTCCATTCAAAACCCTCGATTGTTCCTTGATTCAAGACACATTAAATGCGGCTTGATATCTTGAGCGCTCGGTGTTGACCATTGAATTCATTCCTTGAGGATTTTGCCGTGGTTGGCAAACCTAGGCTTCTTAGTGGTGAGGATGTGGGATACAACCTTCTTGGGCGATTGATTGCCTTTGGACCGTAGGGATTGCGTTAGATTGAACATTGAGCACCAATTGAGGTGGAATAGGATCATCCACATGCGAGGAGAATCGTACATTGGATTATACATAACGATAAATCTGACGTGGAGTCCGTAGTAGTATCTTGGGCATTGTCCTCCGAAGAAGCTAGCATGGCTTCAACATCGATCTGCCTTGTCTTTCCACCTTCGAGTCTTCTCTCTGACTTGATTATGTTTCAATTGGTTATCATACTTGCCATGAGTCGGAAATCAGCTAGCCGGGAACAAAAGGTGACATGAGCTTTTGTAGTGGAGGAAAAGTGCATGCATGTTGATGAATGCAAATGCATGATAATGGCATATGTAAAGAATGCGATGTAATATAGTAATAACGCATGTAAGAATACGATGTAATGGTAATGCATATAAAATGTCATATGATGGTGATGCATGTAAGAATGCAATATGATGGAGATGCATGTAAGAATGCAATGTGATCGATACATATTGATGTTATGCATAAATCACATGTAAAGCCAAATAACCTGAGGATTTAAAGGGCGGTCGGACATGGTTTGACGTTTACAATTCCCAAAACAAGGTTGGTTCTAATGTTTTTTCTGAATGTTTCTCGGAGACTCGATCCCTTTTAAAAATATAATCGTCATGCGATAGTATTTTTCAAAAGTATACTCAAGCAGCTCTTAAAGGGATACTCAAAAATCCTTTGATCGGTTTGTTTTGGACATCCTAATACTTAGAGTTATAGGCCCTTTGTCCAAAATTATCATCCCTTATTATGCGATGCAATAACTCCTTAAAAGACCAACTCTAAGTCGTGGTCTTCCGTCGATCAAGGAACACGGATGTCCAATGGATCTAAGCTACTCAACCACTCTAAACTTATGTTTCCTAGAAGCTGGTATTGGGCTTATCTATGAATCATAACAAAAGCATGAACATCCGAATATCACGGGACGAAATAATAATAAACATCAAAGCAATAAATAAACACACAAGCGAAGAAATAAATTAGTTAACTCGCTTTAAAAATTTTCCCGATGAAGTCATGCCAAGAAGCAACTCGATTTTCAAAAATCTTTTAATTCTCGAAAGCAATTGAAATCGCCACCTAATTTTATTAGTTACGAAAAGAGCGAAATATAGATAAAACCCAAGAAGCGGATAAGGCGGTCTGCGACCAAAAGTGGGATCGAGTCGGTTATGTAAGGGAAGGTATTATCCATCGTACTCGATGGGACCCATTTAATTACGCATTTGTGTGTGTGTACTAAGTTATGGATACTAAAAAGCAATTTGTTTCTTATTATTTTGAGTTTGTACGGTTTGAGCAGTGTGCCTACATATTCCTTGTGCAATGGGAAAGTCAAAACTACTGTAGTTCCTCTTAAAAGGTTTTAATTTGTTGTTTTGATTTTATAAGAAAAATCGTGCATTTAGACATTTCAAATACTTTGAACTAGGACTTGTTTTGTTTGTTTGAAAAGCTTAAGTCCTCGTTCGCATTTGAAACGACTATTACACCCTCTTTATCAGAAAAGAGTTTTTATGATCGCGTATGAGCGAGAAAAAGATTTAAATGAGTTGAATTGTTTTTACGGATGAGAAAGTACGAACAACGAGGCTAGCGTCTCACGATTCAAATACTAGAAACTTAGAGGCAAAGTTCGCCCAAGTCGTCTATCACCCAAAAGTTTTCTTATGAAAAAAGTGAAGTGAAAGCGAGTTCACGTTATTTAGGAGTCTTTAAGCCACGGTCTAGCGTCCAGCGACTTAAAGACTAAAGTTTGTTTGGGGACAAGTTTTTTAGCAACTAGGCTATCGTCAACGACTAAAAACTTGTACTTTAATATGAAAAAGATTTGAAAAAATGCACTCGACGTTGGATCGAGGTTTGAAACTTTATTACGAAAGTGTTTTTCAATCACGAGTTATGAAATATGGAATTGGATTGATTTTAAATTTAATTGTGTGCAAAGTGTACATTGGTGAATAATTCTTTGAATAAGTAAATAAGCAGAGACAAAAATATCATACAATACAATCGGAAATTTAAATAATTATTGGAGATGATCTTTTACATTTGATGAAAAATCGACTAATAGTTTAATCGATAAGTCATCAAACAAAACTATCATATCTAACAATTACTTATTACATATAACAAAATTTTATTTGATAAAATAAATTAAATGAAATAGGTAAAAATTTAGAAATAGCACGATCGTCTTGATTACGGGAGTGTAGAAAAACCATCGAACTTTAGTTGGTGAAAATACCTCCACGTCTTTGGCGAACAGGTGCAATACTTCCACTTGGAATAAACCGATCGTTCTAAAAGGCCAAAATCGTACCACAAGCATCTATTCTAATACTTACATTTTTGTCAAAATCATTTAATAATAACAAACAAATGAAAACAAAATAGATTTTTTTCTAAAAATCGGTGGTGACATTGTCACCACAGTTTTATGAAGAAAAGATTTTTAGAAAAAAAGAAAATAAGACAAATTATATACATATTATTATTATTATATATACTTTTTCTTTAAAGTATGAAAAGAAAGAAGAAAGAAAAGAAAGAAAATCCTCTTCTCGAATGGTAAAAAACAAAGGGATCGGTTCACCATTCTCCTCTCTCTCATGATGTTTCTGGGTTTCTCTCTTCTCTATCGCTATCCACAAACCCTCATGACCTCACCGTTTGATCCTCTCTCCTCTCGTTCTCACGTCAGAACCCTGCGAAACCCTCACCTCTCCCATTCTCTCATGGAACTCTTTGTCCTCACTGGGCAATCTCTTCGCCCTGCCCACGATTGTGATTAGGAGATCTCTCATCTCTCTCGATCTCACCGTCATCTCTCGAACTGCTTGCATGTTTGATTCGATTTCTTAATGTTGTTTTGATTTACATTTCAAATTTGTGTTCGAGGTTGATGGAATTGGGGAAAGGAAACCTAACTCGAGGCGATTACAGTCGGTAAAATTACGAGCTTGAGGCAGCGTCGGTGTGAAAGTTGGCTTCGAACTCAATCCGGGTGAGCAGTTTCGGTTTCTTCTTCTTCTTTCTCGTCTGAATATGATTTACGAAAAGAACAACAAATCGAAGGTAGTTTGGCGTGGGAGAAGATGATGAGTAGGCTTGTGTGTTTCGTTTTGTTGCTATATGTTTGAGTTTTAGGCTTTGTGTTAGTTTGTATGATAGAGACTACTGCGCTTGTGTTTTGGGTTTTGGATTGGTGTTTTTAACGTGAACTACGAACTTGTGAACTCTCTCCTTCTTTGTGGTTTTTGGTTATGAATGTGATGTCCCTTCCACACCTCTCTTGCCTCTGTAATATATCCTTGAGCAGATATTGCCTTACATCTTAGTCTTTTCTCAGTTTTTGTCATTTCTTACATTTTCACTTCTTTTCACCTTTGGGTGAAAACATGCTTAAACACTCTTCCCTTTTCATGTCCTTCTTTATCTGTATTGCTTGTATAATTTGGCTTGCTCTTTTTGGCTCTGCTATACCCTACATTACTTTCTCTGCTCTTTATATCTTTGGTGATTATATACTTACTTTTGCTTATCTTGCTATTGTGTTGATCCATACTGCTTTTGACTTTTGTTGGATATTGGGATTAAAATGTTGCTGCGTATCTTTGCCGTTAAAGCGTCGCGTTGTATGCTTTCGGAAAATATCGCTTTTATTCTTGCAGCCAATTTGAATCGTCTTCAGCTTCTTGTTTAATGAAGCAAGACTGCTTTGTGATTCTTGCATTTGTTCGCCGATGATTAATCTTTTAAGATTACGAGGCTTATCGTTTGAAACTGATTCCTTCTAACCTTAATGATGAGTCCTCGACGAACATAATATTTTTGATATTTTCTTGCTTTTGTTTCGTTTATGTTTATGCTTCTAACTCAATTTCTTTTTGTTTCATGTGGCGAGATGATAACAATGGTCAAATGGTTTAAACGAAGATGAAGAGGAAGCGGATGACCATGACGTTGAAAAGCTTTGGAGGGGCGACAACAAGCTTGGAAACAACCGGAGATTGTAGCATTAGACTAGGGACCTTTTAGAAACTTGTAGATTTTGAATTGTAGAATTTAGGATTTGGAATTTGTAGAAACTTGTAAACAATCAACCCTTATGATTTGAATACAAATGTAACAAATGATACAAATGTAAACCGCTTGAGTTGAATGGATGTCGAATAATTCTTATTACTACTTGTAACAAACTTGAACCATCCTTGAGTAAATTTAAGAGAACTTGAGTTAATACTTGCAAGTGTTCTACTTTGTGTAGCTATAACATGGAATTAATTAGCAACAAATATATTGGAGCTCTCCTTTGTACCCTTGAATCTTGTGACATAAACATTCCATGCTTGTAGGAATTCTTGAGTGAACTTTGTAATGTGTTTTAGAACACTTGAATAAGATCCGCATTTGAAAAGTGTTCAAAATTCAACTTGCCAATGGTGCAAACTCGGGACTTAGAACTTGAATTTAATAATTTGAGCGTTTGAGTTGCCATAAAAATTCAATAATCCTATCTCGCCTTGTTTCACAAATAGAATTCAAAATTTCCTTTGAACTCCAACTCGTGATCAATTTTCTAAATCATAAACCAACATTCCCATTGACTCGAGAACTTGAACTTCCTTTTGGGCTTTAGGATTTTGCAATTGTGAGCAGGAATTTGGATGTATCTTGACAAATCATTTGTTTCAAATAATTTGGGTGGGCACAGAGAAAACATGAGCGAAATGTTCCAAGAAAAAAAAAAAACAGAAAGGAGGGTAAATTTTGGGGTGCGACAATTACATAATATCTAGACAATCAACTCATTATTCTATGCATAAAGTGTAACCGGGCATATTAGTATTTGTGTCAGTTTGCTCTTAGAGAGCATCAAGTAACCGCATATTAGTATTTTTATTATAATCGTGAATTTATATAAAATTCACATACATGCTCCTTTTCAATAGGTTTAAGAGATTGGGGTGGTTGTCCTAAAGCACATATCCTCGTATTGTTTTAACCAATTTTCACACTACAATTGAGTTTAAGATGACATTCTTACTCATGTAATTTTTTAGTTACCATTAACTTTTAAAGTTATTTGATAAAATCCAAATATTTTTGAATCTTATTAAATGTTTAAGAAGAACTTTTGATTTGATGGTTGAATTGATAAAGTTTAAATATTAAACTATTTTGGTCATTTCCTTTAAAAACTATAAGCGATTCTAACGGTTCCCACATGATACACTTCTATACTACACACCCACGGTGTTATCCTCGTATACTTCAATGTGAAATCGGTAGTTACTATTCAACTATTTTGATTCTAAAGCTACTTCTCTATTTTGAAATTGGGATGATATGAAAGGTTGAAGGTGCGACAAATGAAGATGGCGAAACCAAGCATATGGGATACCTATGCAAGCAGACAATGGTGCTCTTTCATATTTATTTGTTTCATGTATATTTATTTGTTAGTGTTTCCGGATGATAAATAAGAATCTCTAGTTAGAGCTATAGAATATTGTAACCCTAATTTACGGAGGCGTACCTTGAGCTTGTGATGAGAGAGCAACGAAATCGATGAAGGAATCAGGAAGAAGGAGGATCTTCGGGAATGGAGCGGTGACTGAATCGATGAAGCGATGGCGTCATTGATGGATCTGACGGGTGGACGAGACGAAGGGAGGTTGAAGATGAAGAGGTTGAAGGGTTTAGAGTTTGGCTTGGGTTTTGCGAAAAGCGAAAAGAGTGAAGAAGTAAAACCGCGTGTTTTGTTTATGAAAATATAATATTAAATAACCTACAGGCGCTTTTATCAGCGCTTTCAGCTTTCCCACCTATAAGGCGCTTCAAAAAGCGCTTTCATTACCATCCTACCGAGGCGCTTTTCAAAAGCTCATCGCTCTACGGCGCTTTAGAAAGCGCTCATCTTTCCTTTTTTAGCGCTTTTTCCCTTTTTTAATTTGGCATATAGCGAAACCTATTAGGGCGCTTTTCCTAAAAGCGCCCTCGTAGGTGTGCTGATAAAAACAGTTTTTGGCGTAGTGCTTGATTTCACTTCTTAGTGTATTTTTTGTGTTGTATTTTGTATATTTATTATTTAACTTTGTATAACAACTCATTTGTGTTTTAATAAGATAATATATAGATAAAGCAAAAGGAGGAACAAGAGGGGACTAGACCAAAACCCTCTTAACAAAAACCTAAAGAAAAGCGAGACTAGCCTATTCTTTACAAAATTTTCTCTCAAAAAATGGGGATAGAACTATAATGAATTGTGTCGGGAATCGAAAGACCAAAGTTAGTGAGGGAGTACACTGACTATTCCCTTCTCTAAAAATGTAGAAACCACAAAATCTAAATTCCTAATTATATGAACACAATTTAACCATCTATTCAATTTGCCAAGGCACCACTATAAGGCGGATTGAAAGCAAGAACAACCATAGAAGAATCCGTTTCCAATCAAAGTTAATTCCAATTCTTCTTGTTGGCGAACTCAATAGCTAACATAGCTACGGTGAGTTGGCGATGAAAAGAATATAAAAACAAAGGAAGCAAAAGCACCAAAAATTACCCTCATGATTTCTCACTACAAGAAATGTGCCCTTGAAATAGGATAGCGACGTGATAAGCATGTGGAAAAAAGAAGCATGTTGCGGCGTGATAGTAACGTCCTTTGTATTATTAGATTAATCAAAATAAAAAGAACGTTATCATATGGTGAGTCGAGTGAATCTACTTTACATTAAATGTAGCGCGTGTAAAACACGTGCAACTAAATAAATAAATAAATTAAGGAAAAGTTATAACGTTATCACATGGTGGAAAATTTGAATTTTTAAATTTCAAATATGACATAGTACTCACGTCCGACTCTTAAGGAGGAAAATATTTCTTTGCATTGGCGTTGACATATCTATGCCAAGTAATTATAGAGTCTTTAATTATTTTATACCGTTTGAATATAGAGACATGCTTCCACGTGGCAAGGTTGCGATGTGAGAACCACGTCGGCTTTATTTAATATTCACAAAATAAACCCATTTCCTACGTTTAGAGTCATAGTTTTTCTTACCTTGCCTACCTTCTTCTTCTTCTAACGAGTAACTAAATTGTAATTCTATTTTTATATTTTCATTTTCAATAGTTTTACGAAATTAATTTGGGTTTTTTTTTCAAGCTATCATTTGAAAGAGGATTGAAGAATAGTGAAGAACAATATTTTGTACTAAAAGATTGAAGGACATTGAAGGAGTTTAAAGTAGAGGTATTTTGTAATTTATTTTTAATTTGATTTTTATGATTTATTTGGTTGTTAATTAGGTTTAATTTGATTTTGGTTTTGATTATATATATAGGTTTAATTTGATTTATATTATATTTTATAAATAAAACGAAAATTATATTTTAAAACAGAATATAAAATATATTGTGAAAATATATTATGTTTATTATATTTTATTATATATATATATATATATATATATATATATTAAACAGAATATAAAATACATATTATAAAATATATTATGTTTATTATATTTTATTGAATATATGTATAGAAAACAGAAATTTATGTATTTATAAAAATTATATGTTTATTTTATTTATAGAAACATAATATATGTTTAGAAAATATTTTATTAAAAAGAAAAATTTTATGTATAGAAAATAATTTTTTTATGTTTGTATTAAATTTTTAAAAAAGCAGAATATTTTTATGTGTTGAAAATAAATTTTTATGTTTTAAAACAGAATATAAAATATATTAAAAATAGTTAAAAACGAAAATTTATATATTTATAAATAAAAACAGAATTTTGTATAGAAAAAATAATTTTTTATGTTTATATTAAAAAAGAATATTTTATGTATAGAACCTACTTTTATATTATGAAAATAAATTATTAAAATAGAACATTTTTATGTTTGTATTAAATTTTTAAAGAACAAAATATTTTTATGTATTGAAAATAGATTTTTATGTTTATATTAAAAAAATTGAAAACAAAAGAATATATTTTTTGTATAATAGAAATATAAACAAACTATTATTAAAAAACATCATTTTGTATATATTTTATAAAAATAGTTTTATTAAAAAATTGTAATATAATATGTTTTAATATGTAGTAATTATATACATATATATATATATATATATATATATATATATATATATATATGTATATATATTTATTAAAGTTAGTACTTTTTAATATATATAATATATATTTATATGGTACATGTTTAATAGTTAAAACAAAATTATATTTTTAGAATAGTAAATATTAAATAGTATCGTTTAAGAATATTATTAAGTTGATTAATATTTCTAATGAAAAAGACAATGATTGTACAAATATGCGTATGAAATATTATCGGTATTATCGTATTGGATATACGATAGAACATATCAGGAAGAAGTGGACTTAAACCCAATATTATAGTAGGAGTTGATAGGTTTATCAAGTGGTCGTTTGCTGAAATGTTGAAAGCAAATGAGGGTTAGGTGTCCTTGTCTTAAATGTAATTTAGACCAATAATTAGTGACCTAGAGGAAGTAGCACGTCATTTGCATAGAAGGGATTTCATTGAAAATTATTAGTTGACCGCTGTTATACCTGTTAAGGACCAAATTGTAGTTATTTTGTACATGATTTTGTGGTCCTTAACAATGCCTTTTTAATTAATTAGTAGTATTTATTCTAGTATTTCTGTTTAATTAGGTTTTTATTTAGTTTTTGTTCATAATATATTATTTAACTTAGTTTACTTCTAATTGTAGGTTGTTATTGATTAATTCTCCCAAGCTTGGATTCAAGGACACTTGAAGAGCTCTTGGAATGATTCTTTTTGAAGAAATTTTTGGATGAAGGAGCATGCTTCAGGTCGCGCTCATGTGATTGCAACATGAAGCAGCTATTAAGACTTAAGCGGTCTGCAAAAAGCAGAAAAAAGGACAGACCCATGCTTTCACCTTTTGGGCCACCACTCCATCATTTCAGTGACTTTTGGCTTAAAAAGGGTGGAACTTCACTTCATCATAATTATCTTTCATTTGTGTAAAATTAGGGCAAGAATTTGTAAGAAAAAACCATAGTTTTTCTTCTTGATTCTTCATGTTCATCATCTCTACCAACAATCTTGAGAACAAAGCAACCATGGAAATGAGTGGCTAAGTTCTTTTTGTGTCAAGATTAGAGGTAGTTGATCTAACTAGTATGTATTTATTTTAATCCATTTGTGTATGAACATGGTTGATGATTAATATAGTTGAATATCTTTGTTCTTCATCTTTATGCTTTGAGTCTTGCTTGGAAAAGAATACTTCAAAGTAGACCTAGGATATTCATCCACTAATGAACAAATGCTAGGGATAGATTTGTGTGTTAGTGTTTACAAATATTGAACTTAATGATTATCATGTCAATAGTTGTAGTGAGGATCATACAAAGATTAACATGATAACATTCACAATCTTGGTGGAAATATACAAGATTGAGAGGATATGTATTTATAGAAATCATCTATATTTCATCACTTGATTAATAGAATGCATATGAAATTAGGTCAATGAAACTAATCTTGACATGCTTCCATCAATTGAAAACAATCTCAATTCTCTTGAATCCAAACCATAACTCTATTTTGAAAAGACTAATTTAGTTACTTGTTTGGAAATTCATGTTACTAGTAGATTAGGAAACAAACCCTTTGGTTACTTTCATATTAAAATACACTTTTCTATTGAAAGACTACAATATACACCAATCCACATGGAATCGATAATTAAAAATACTTGTTCGCGGATAATACCTACAACAAAACCCCAAAATTTTCCCTCCTACTTCTCAAGACAATCCACACTCCATACTCAAGGATTTCTGAGGTTGACCAAACAAACCCTCTCCTAAGCAATCAATCAAAACTAGGGTTTTGCTTCTCTCAAGTCAAGATGTATTTCCAGCACTCTAAATGGTCATCATACCTCATCATATGCTTCAAGGGATCACCATGTCAAGTTTCAAGCCTTACAAGTCAAAATTGCTCATCCAGTTGCTCAGATGGTAGAAAATCAGCTGTATTGGACAAAAAGTCAATTGTGGTCAACATACAATCAACTTTCATAATTTTTGGTCAACATCAATATTTTGAAATGATATTCATAATTTGATCAAGGGTTGATCATGATTCCTCAAGAAAAGTCAAGATTTGATAAAAAGTCAAAGTTTCTAAATTAGGGTTTTTTCAGACAAAAGTCAACAAAACTTTGACCAAGCATAACTTTCACATACTTTATCAGAAAATTTTCCAAAAATGCTCATTTTAAAGGGAATTCAATTCTCTACAACTTCATGTCTCACAAGCTTTGGTTATAAATGCTTCATTTGGGAGTTATGGATCAAAACATTACAGGTCCTTTTAAAAGTCAACAAAAAGTCATCTTTTTTCAAAGAAGTGTTCATGATCATGGAAACTTCAATGAAGATGAAACAAAGGGCTGTTTATAGGACATCTTGAGATTTCTTAAAGTCCAAGAACATCCAAAATGTTAAAAATTGAGCAAGATACAAGTTGTGCAAGTTGAGCATTTTGAGAGTGCATAAAGAGAAATACTTGAGAAAATCAATTTTTTCTAAATGGGCCTAATTTTTCTTGATTCAAACTTGTTTCTAATCTCAATTAGAACCTCCAGCCTAATTCCACGCCGTCGAGTTTTTATTTTATTTATTTTGATTTTTATTCATTAAAAGTCAATTTAATTAAAATAAAATAGCAAAAATAAATCAATCAATGCAAGGTTGAATATTTGACATTCTTGAGGTCCAAGATACCTATTAAATGGCCAAAATTTGAAATTGAGTGATTGGCAAAGATTGGTACAAGATTGGAAACATTTGATCAAAATTGAAAAGATTGACAAATCAAATATTTTCTCATTGAATGGGATATATTTTCTCATCAATTCTCACTGGATCCATCCTCTATAAATTGAAAGGTTTCTAAACCTTAGAGGATAATTTTGCACTGAAGAACCCTAGAAAAGCTTGCAGCGTGACTTGCAAGCAACTAGCAGCCACGATTACGCTCGATTCACGTCGTTCAAAGTTCCAACACATTCCTAGAGGTTCTTTGATTCGTTCGGATCATTACGAGCACCCGATGCCCATAATTGTAAAACACAATTACGGTTTGCTTTCAAAACTTTAAAATCGATTTCATTGATTCATGCATTTAATACAATTTGATTGCATATTTGTGTTTAGACTGATGTTTGTAAAATTTACGGATAGTTCGATTTGAGTTTATACGAGGCGAAAATACGCCATAGCTAGGGTTCATGAGATCGAATTAGGGCTTTCGAAATAGGAAAATTTGGGTGAAACCAAAGGCTCTATCACACTCAGGGGATCAAACCAAGGTTGATCCATGTTCCCATAACAAATTTATATTGCGTATTTCTTGATTTTGATTTCTTGCCGGGGTATAGTGACAAATGAAACTGTGGCTATAGGATTTTGCTACGGATACAAACCGTAGGTAAAAGTTTGGATATTTCAAACAAGGAAGATAATCTCTTCGTGCGCGTTTTGTTTTAATTAATTTTCAGAAATTATTTTTCTTTATATTTATTTTGTTTCATTATTCAGACAACTAACATGCCTAGCTCAGGTGATAAAGCGCGCGTGTGAGGGAGAGGAGCAGTTCTGGCTCCGGCGTCTTTATCACTTGTCCAAACTAACATATTTTTCTTATTTTTCTTCATATTTTCCATTTTATTTAATTGTTTTCAAACATTTTTTTAACACATTAAAAAATCACCAAAAAAATATTTTTTTTTTCATAATTAGGTCAGGAAAACTTTAAATTCAATTTTTGACATAAAAAAATATTATTTTTCATCTTTAATTTATTTAATTGTTAATTAATCGAAAATTAACCTTTTAATCACTTTTTCCATATCAAATTAATCCAGAAAATCCCCAAAAAATATTTTTTACATTCAAATAGGTTTACTAACCCTAAAACCTTTTTTCTAATTCAAAATTTTTTTACTTATTTTCTCTTATTTACAATTCTATCCTTCTCGTAATATTTTCCGATTATTATGCTTTGTTTCGAGGTTGTAATAGTTAGGTTTATTTTCTACATTCTTCTTTCAATATTATATAATTTGTAGGATGTAATAGTTTAATTAGGGTTTACTTTCCGCATTATTATGTATGCCCCAAGCCATGTAATAGTCTAGGGTTTTACTTTCACACTTTACATTTACGCAATTTATTTTCCGCATATTAGCTGCTAGTAACTAGGTGTATGGTAAGAATAATTTAATCAACATAGATAACCCTAATCACAAGATAAATATCGAATACAACACACTTTTCACCGTGCACCCCTTTGGTTATCCTCGTTGCCTTTCGAATACATGGTCATGTCCCTCGAACTTAGGGATATCTTAGCTAAAGCTTACAAATATATCATCATAGTCCCTTTGAATTAAAGATCATAGTCCCTCGATGACCCTCGATGTTGCCTATGAATACATGATCTCGTCCCTCGAATGTTGCCTACAAAAGTGATCGTCCTCTGAATATGCTAAGGTATCCCTACATGTTGCCATGACCATCCGATGTCCCTTGAATGTCCCTTTTACATCCAACAAATAAGGTTACCTACCAACCAATGGTATGGATAGCCTTATTCTAAAAAATCAAAATAACACGGCTTGACCGTTCTAAGTGGGTAAAATAAGTCTCTTTTGCTTGCTCATCAAAATACTCTTTACACCTCACACTTTTCAAAATCTTTTCAAAACACTTTGTATACATTCCAGCGTGAATCATTACAAAGTCTTTTCCAAAACAAAACATTTCCAAACACTTTGTATACATTCCAGCGAGAATCATTACGAAGTCAAAGTGAAATGCCTTTTCAAAACATCTTTTCAAATACACACAAAAGCAATTTATAAAGTGAGCTAAGAAATTAAGAGCGTAGATAACTACGGATGGAAAAGTCTTGACACCTTCCCTTTTCATAAGCGCCTCCTGTACTCAGAATCTAACGAAGGTCTTTTCCTGTTCTTTTCGCCTTCCCTTAATTGGATAAAAGAAAGTCGGTGGCGACTCTTGCTATCCGCAACATTTGCGATAAAAAGCAAAACAAACAAGTCAGTTCTCACCGTGTTACAACAACATGGAGTATGAGAGAACTTTAATCGATCGGTGAGATGGTTGAGGATGCTTTTGGTGTGAGCGTGACATATGATGAACTTGGAGATTTTGGTAGGAAGAGTTGTCGAGTGAGGAAGCGAAGATTTTATCAATTGTTGAATGAGATGAATACGCCGTTGTTTGAGGGTAAATGGACTCAAAGCTACCAATGTGTGTGAGATTATTGGCCATGTCAAATTAGAATGTTTACGATCGATTATGCGGAACATTTTGCAAAATGATCTTAGACTCCACATAGCGAAAGACAACTTGCCTACAGTTATTATGATGCAAAAGTGGGTGTCGAAGTTGGGTTTAAAAGTAAGAAAGATTATTTGTTGCATTAATGGTTGCATGTTGTTTTATGACAATGAGTTTGGTACTCAAGATGGATCGTTAGAGAGTGTAAGTTTTGTAATAGTCAAGATATCAAGTTCATGATGAAGCCGTTAAGAGCAAGCAAAAGCGTGTAGTAGTAAAATCCATGTTTTATCTTCCGATAATACCATGGTTAAAAACGTTGCTTCATACGCGATTGCAAGTCAAATGACATGGCATTATACAAACCAAACAAGTTCGGGAACTATCGACATCCATATGATGGTGAGGCATGGAAGCACTTTGATCGGACACATCAGTTTTGCTATAGAACCTAGAAATGCCGAGCTTAGATTATGATCGATGGTTTTGCCCATACGTCTGGCGTCGGGAAGTCGTATTCTTGTTGGGCGATTATTGTAACCTTACAACCTCTCTCACGAGATGTGCATGACAAAACCATACATGTTTTTGACCATTAAATTTCCGACATATGGCTTGTTGTCTAGTTAGAGTCTGGCAAAATGGGTTGTCCGCATTGCATGGGATACACCAAAGCGTTCACGTTGGATAAAGGTGGGAAAAGCTTGTGGTTTGGCTATTACAGTAGATTCCTACCAAAGAATCATCCTATAGAAGAAACAAGACAAATTTTAAAAAGATGTAAGAGAAAGATTTGCCTCCGCTGATTCCCACCGGGGTTATATGGAACCAAGTTTGTGAACTACCGAAATTTATAGATCTTGGAAGCATGCCAAATTGAAGGATCTGACGTCACCTGATTGGACAAAAAGTATATCTTGGGACCCTCCCGTATTGGAAAGATAATTTGTTGCGCCATAATATTGATGTTATGCAAATGAGAAGAATTTTTTGATAATATATTTAACACGATGATGGATGTGACATGCAAAAAAAGATAATGAGAAGGCGGACAAGACATGGAAATTTGGTATAACCAAAGAGAGTTGGAGTTGAAGCCTCAACCGAATAGAAAGTTATTAAAACCAAGGCTTGTTCGGTCGACTTCCAGAAGCTAAAGCGGTTTGTCGATGGTTAAAATATTTGAGAATGCCCATGGGTATTCATCGAATTTAACAAGGTGTCTTGACCCTAACAACGGAAAGTTGCATGGTATGAAAAGTCATGATTGTCACATTTTATGGAACAATTGCTACCAATTGCATTTGGATCGCTACCCAAACATGTTCTTGATCCACTAAGCGAAATTAGTTAATTTTTTAGATATTTGTGCGTCGACTTTAAAGTGGATGACATCATTAAGTTGGACCAAAACATTGCACTCATTCTTTGTAAGTTGGAACAAGTATTTTTGCTGGTTTCTTTGACTCCATGGAACATTTATCGTGCATCTTTCATATGGAGCTTATCTTGGTACCTGTTCAATATAGGTGGGTGTATCCATTTGAAAGGTTCATGGGTGATTCAAAGATCGGTGAAAAATAAAGCTAGAGTAGAAGGATCTATATGTGCACATTACTTGCATCGGAAACGTCACATTTTGCGATCACTATTTCAATCACTTGATGTTAACTCCTAGAATCATACGAGAATCCATAAATGTCAACCGAGGAGTCAATTCACCTTATCAATCTTGGGCTTCGGTCGAGCTTACGGAAAGAAAGGTGTGCATTGGTTGACAAAAGAAATGCAATTCGCACATGTCCATGTCTTGATCAAGCTGATGAAGTTAAACCATATCTTGAGTAAGTTTACCCAAATGTTTTAAGAAGATGAGGGCATCCAAAAGGGGGATGTGTCAATATTGTTGGAAGTATTAATCTTGAGACATGTACGCGAATGGTAAAAATTACTAATTTTTAAGTTATGTTTTATTCATAATATATGTTACTAATTAATTTTAATTTTATTTTTAGACTAAGGAGTTGGGGCATACCTTGAAGAGCTTTTGTAAGTAATTTAATTTATGTTATTTATTTTTAAATTAATAACAAATTTGTGACGTTATTTTCACGTGGCAACCTATAAATTGTGGCGTGAATATCATGTAACAATCGATAAATTGCCACACAGCAATTCATAAGTTGTGGCATGAAAATCACGTGGCAACTTTTAATATATTTTAATTTACTATAATTTAATATATACATATATTAATTTAGTATAATTTAATATATATATAAATATTTAATTTAATTTTTTATTGAATGTATATACAGGATGATTATCGACATCGCTTGCAATTTTTGGAAAACAATCCTCAATAGAGGTCGATTAGAGGAGCCGCTTAGGTGATGTTGATTTCTATATTTGGAATGAAGTAGTTAATGGAAAAGGGCCTAATAGTTGCTTTTGCGGGTGGAAATTTGGCGGCCGACTTGAGAGTTGGTGATCGAATCATTTCAATGACTTAGAGATGGAGAGGAGGTCATCGACCAAATTTGACACAGGATCAACTTAAACAGTAAGACAATTGGCGAAGTGATGTGAGACACAAAATGGAGGTCCAATGGCGACAATGAGGCAAGAAAAAGCGAGGTTGGAATGATGACGGAAAAGACAATCGATATGGAGGAAGCGAGATGAGGCGATTTATACAAGGTGGTGGAAATCAAAATGTTCCTCAAGAGCAGATGATAGCGAAATGATGATTTTGATCTTGATAATTATCCGGTGAAGATGCCCCATGAAAATGTTCTATTTATTTTTTTTTAAACTTGGATTTATATGAATTTAATTATATACAATTTTATTATATGAATTTATTTTATAAAATTTTATTATTTGAATATATAATTATGTAATTTTATTATAATAATTTTATTATATAAATTTTATTATATACATTTTATTATATAAATTTTATTATATAAATTTTATTATATAAATTAATTAATATAAAAATTGTTCTTAGGGAAAAACCTTATTAAAGATATTTTAGGGATTTGGGCTCAGTGTAAGTAACTCGAGTTCCAAGCTTATGATTGTCTTGCTTATCCATTGAAACCACTTATATCATTCCTTCCATGAAGCTATTTCTTCCCTTAAAGCCTCGGTAGCATTAACCATGGCTTGAAGGCAAGGAAGCTATTATTCTGACTTAATCATTCACTAACGTCTCATAAAGACTCTAGAACTCTTCATCTTCATAACGTCGCTCAATCCTTCATCTTGAGTGCTTCGAACTACTCCTCGAGATCTAGGCCGACTTATGTCCTTTCCGAGACCCATATCGGATAAAGACCTCCTCCCAGTAAGAACCAATCCGGATCCCCACAGTCTTCCTCTCGGACATCCGTCTAAGGATTTTATGCATGATCAAAAATAATTATTAGTAATTAATTTATTTTATAAAAAAACGTAAAAGGTAGCGACGTGGGTACATGTCACAAAGTTGTGACATGTTTCTCACGTTGCTACTAAAGATGGTGGTGGCACATCGCGCATGCATGCATGTTCCTATTAAACTATGTTGCGGCGTGCATACCATGTCACAACTTTGTGACATGAAACACATCGCCACAAGTTTGCCACTTGTTCCCAATGACATAAATACCCGTCGCTTTCTTTTTGTTACGTGATTTTCCGTTGTCCGTTACTTTCACGTCGCTAATGAGCATTTGTTTTGTAGTGTCAGAAATACCCCCAGCGAAATACCATTTCTAATCGATGCACCATCACGTTAATCTTGATCCGATTGGCGGGGAGTTTCTAAATAACCTCAAAAATGTTAAGCGTTTTAGGAGGCTGATTTGGACTTTGAGACTTTTGAGAAAGACAAAATCAGCCATGTTGATATAGCCACCCTCAGGAGAAAATTTACGATTCTGAAACATGACCTTAATATGCCATATAGTGGGATCTGAAACCACAATATGCAAATCAAGGCCATTCGAGTAAACCAAATACCATTTATAATATAAATTATAACCATGTTGATAACGTTCTTGCACTTTTGGATCCCATAGAATCGACAAGCCTCGAACATCATTCCAATCATAAATAAACAACATGAAATTCAAGGCGAAACTAGCGAAGCCATAAACTAGCGGAAACTACAAGCAAAAATAGATGGTGCTCGGACTCGATGTGATATATACAGAGAAACATTTAGATGCCATATAGACTTAGCGAACACAGGTTGAGCGTCAATCGACAATTTCCGCTAGAAAACGCCAAAGTAAAGGATTTGGAAGAATATGCTTGACCAAATGAATGAGACCAAAACGATATCCACTAAATGCGCTTGAAGGTGTATGTAGACTTGAGATTAAGCTCACACAGAATTATGCTATATTATTTTATCCACCTTATGTCAAAATGGATGTGTGTGTTGAAATCGACCTTGGCTTAGAAGACGAGGCAAGAAGAGAAGGGACCCAAATGTTTGGTGAAATGACTAAGCATCGAATTAGAGTCTAAGCGAGTCAAAAGAATCATGGCAAAAGGTGCCACACCAAGAATCAGTCCATAAGCGGATATCGATCCATTACCGAGCATCAAACCAAATTTTCATCATGATTATGTAACTCGCTTTAGCACTCGACCGAATGGAAGAGAATATACGAAATAATGTTGTTTTAATAAAAGTGCTTGAAAAACAACAAAAGTTCTCGAGTTAAAAATGAAAATCCCAAAGATAGAAAGATTACTTCATTAAGAAACAATAAAACGAATAGCCATACCACCCTCCGAAAAGTAAATTCTTTTCAACCCACTGTGACCATTTTTGCTAGAATCTCCGCTCCAAATAAAGTTCAAGCGGCATGCTCAAGACTTTAGAAAAATCCCACGAGTATATGGTCATCGAATGAGTTAGCATACTTTGAATGGTAGCTCAACCAAATCAACCACCAGCAAAAAGAAACCCCCAAGAAAGCGCCAGCAATCGGTTGAAAAACTTGCTTTAAGGCGACCTTTGAAATATCAATATTATTAACTAATTTATTAAATTTTAATAATAAAAATATATTAACCAAAAAGACTAAATGTTCTCATTATCCGATTACAACAAAAGCCAAACTAGCAAAATTCTAAACCAAATTGAAATTACAACAAGTAAAACAAAGTTTTGTTAAACTCATAAAATTACATTTGGGATGAGTAATTTTTTCCAAAAAGACCACCTCAAACCATGGCTTTGATGTTCCACACCGAGAAACATTCAATCGTCATTGTGGAAAATAATATTGTTCCAATGACCAAATATATTCCCAACTTCCAACCACAACCCCATTTATTTCTTTCCTACCAATTCCATAATCATACCAATTCATAAAACTACCTAATATCATCCAAAAAAACGCCGAAACTCCAATTCCCTATATTCCTATCCACAATACAATGTGAATTAAAGTTTCACCTTCATACCACAAACACAAAATGAGGATGATTGATGATATTTACACCTCTAACAATCAAAGATCTTTCATCGACAATCTATTAATAAACATCCTACCCAAAAGCCTTTATCTTATGCAAAAAATTGAGAGTCCTCCACACCAAGAATCCCCATATCGACACAACCAACCACCAATCCAAATAGCACATCCGTCCAACGGACCCCCACCACCGCCATATTCTCCCAAATCACCCACTCCCGCCACACTCCCAAAAAACCCCACGCATCTTAAAAATTCATAAAGGCTCGGAACAAAAACCATTTAGTATGCCAAAAAAAGTACTAAATCCATTTCTCACCTCAAACCAACAATTAATAAAAAAATTTTAAACTTCTTCCCTCACAATTAATAATGTCCAACCACCAAGAAGTAGAAAGCATTTATTATTCAAGTTTCTAAGAATAACAACAAGATATCACCATACCTTGCCCAAAAAATTGTACTATAAAGAATCCGCACCGAATACTCCGCCATCTCCATTTGTTAAGTAAAGATATGTTAAAATCTTCAATTCTCTTGATTCCAAGTCCCCTTTGTCATATGGTACAAACACCGTTCCGGATCCATGAATGAACCTCTTATCTTGAACTTCACCATCTACTTTGAAATACTAATATAGTTACGTGATCTTTTAACATCTTATAAAAAAGTGAAAATAAACAAAGACATAACACCGTAAAAGTGTTATACTCCCTCCCAAATAAAGAAAACAATATTTCCACCCGAAAGTCTTCTTCAACTTATTGATTAGTGGATTCAAGTAGCAATTCTTCTAGGATTCACACCAATCGAATACCAAGATAAGTGAAGTTGCTATCTTCCGACCTACAAGAAAAAAAGCAAGCCGCCTCCAAAAATATTTGTTAGATTTAATATCGATTTACTTTTGTGATAATTAATCCCTAACCCGACACCATCTCAAAGGCCACAAACCGCCGCCCACATATCTCAATTGCTCTCTCAACCAAGAGTGTATCATTCGCAAATTGGAGAATATCAACCAAACACCTCCCATTAAGAAGTAAGCCCCTAAATTCTCCATTGTCCATCGACTTCCTCACTAGACACGATAATCCCTCCGCCACCATAACAAAAAAAATGAGAGAGAGGGTCTCCATATCTCGATCCCCTTTCCACCTCAAACTTAAATCTATAATTTGTATAGAAGAACATCATTTACAATATCAATTCCAAAAAATATATTTTAATTTACTAAGTTTTACAATATTTTTTATTTTCAAACATCATTATTTGTTTGTAGATTTGACAATTGTATGTGTTTTTTTTTATTTTCTATTGTTTTAGAATATTATGTATTCAAAATATTTAGTATAATGTAAAAATAACAATTTTAGTTAAAAAAAATATATGTTACTCAATTTGTCTATCCACTACAAGAGCGTTGGTATTTGCCGGGATAATTAGTGCAAGGTTATTATAAAAAAACGTTACGGGTATATCTCCTCGCTAAGTGAAAATTATTATAAAAATAATTACGTGGGGTATCCTACATAAATAGGGAAGATGAATTTTTGAATTTTGAAATGTTGAATTGCGAGGCTACCCACGGAAAAATAAAGTAAGCGCCAAAAGTGAAGGCATTTAGCCACGCGCTACCCAAACAATATCAATGCAATTAGCAAAGGCAACCCCGCGCCACCTAGACAACTTTATGTCTTGTCAACGGCATGCAATGCGGCGTGCGATCTGCAATTCTATCTTGGCGTTTAGAGGTCACCCTCGCTAAATATTCCGTTTTCAGGGGATGCCTCGCCAATTGCTTCATCATTAAATGCACACCGCTCCACTCACTATATACACGTTACAACTTCAATTCCTCTTCTCTCAAATATAACTTCCTCTCTCAGCTTTTCCCTATTCCTCCATCTCTCTAAATCTTCATCTTAATTCATTCCCATAATTTAACCTAACCCTCCAATTCTTCATATTTTTTCAAGTAAAATTATAAATTGTTTTGTTATATGTTTTAATTTTTTCTTACATTTGTTGTTAATTTATTTTACATTAGTTATATATGTCTAACTCTCTTATTTATTTTGTATCAAGTGATATATTTTAAAGGAAAACTTCAATCATCACTACAATTTTTCATCAATTTAATTACATTGTGAAATATTTTATTTATTTTTGCATATAAATGTTTAAAGTAGGTTTAATATATATTTGTTTTGTAATATTTAGTTTATAAAATACAAATAATGTATTTTTATTTTCAAATTATACATACATACATACATACATATATATATATATATATATATATATATATATATATATATATATATATATATATATATATATATATATATATATATATTAAAATAAATTATTGTTTTGTGATTTTTAATTTATATAAATATATTAATTATTTTAAAAATTAACTGAAAAACTAGTATATATATTTATAAATTTGAAAAACAGTATATAAATTAAAAAATAAATAAAGTGATATAAATTTGAAAAATATTTGTGAGAATTTTTGACATTTGTGAGGGTAAACCCCGACAAATTTTAATTATTCTTGTAGTGATCATATTAATCTTAAATATTGCTAAATATCAATTTTCTTTTATTATCTTTGTTTTATACGGTAACTATTTTATTATATATTTTTAATAATTCTAAATGTGTATTAAAACATAATTAGAATGTATATGAATTTTTATTAATAGTTTCCTAAAAATATTTATGATAAAAGGTTATCAAAGCTTATTTAGAATACAAGTGAGTATTTAGAAATATTTTTATCAAGTATCATCATATTTATGGTGAAAATATTTTCTTTCAATAATTTTAGGACAAATAAATATGGTGGAAATGTTAGTTTACAAATGCTGCACTTTTTCTATTTCTTTTATGATATATTTTATTTATCTTTTTCAAACAATACTATAGAAATTAATTTAAAAATTGAATTAATATTTTTTTTTGAGGAAAATTGAAATTAATACTAATTGAGAGTTAATAGATCAAACATGTTTTAAAATATAATATTTTGATTATAATTAATATTAATTTTGAGGGATCATAATATTTTTCGGTGATTATATATACAAGTTTAATTTTTAATCTTTTCTATTATTTTAATAGTCTAAAAAAATAATTAGAGTCCCATAACAAATATTAATATTTAAATAAAATAAAATTAATTTTATAAATTCATAGATCAAAATACATGTAAAAATTAGTGAATTAAATACATATTCTTGAAAATGTTTTAAGTTATGCATTAATTTTTTTTTATATAAGAAGTTATGCATTAATTTAGATAATTGTTATTTTATTCGTTATTCTGCAAGTGTTATATTATGCATTAATTTAGTTCAGTGTTGTTCTATTTATTATTTGAGCAATGCTACTTTGACATAAATTTTGACACTAAATACCTACACAATATACATTGTTCACTATATTTATATCGTAAACAGTATATTATCTTTAAAAAATATTTTTTTTCTTAAAAAAATATTTAATTTTAAAATTTATTTTATAACATAAATATATAATTGTGTTATTAGTCAACTTCACCATTATATTAATCAAAATAATATACGTCATTAACCAATTATTTTACTTATAATTTATTAACCATTTTCATTACTTCATTAACCAATAAAATACATAGTATTAACCATGTTCTGACACTAAATTATAAATGTATTAACCATTTTTTATACTCTATTAACCAACTTCATTTTATTATTTAATATTTTTTATGTTTGAAAACTCATTAACTAAGTTATGTATCATATTAACCAAATTTATACAAACTATTAACCAAAGTATAAATAGTATACATATTAATTTTTTATCGAATATATAATAACCAAACTTTGAACTATATTAACCAGGTTTTAATATTTCATTAACCAACAAATTTTAAAAAATAATAAAAAATAATCAAAAAATCAAAAAAATAATAACAACACTATTCACATATTTGTAAACAGTAGTTTTGGTGTAAGTGTAAGAAAGTGGTGTCATGATATCATTTATCTTATTATTTTAAGTTAATAATAGATATTGTAACTCCACGTAATATATGTCTAGAATAATACATAATGGTATTAATTGTGGTATTGAAATATCATATATAAGTATTGTCATTATGACATGAATTAGCATAAAATACAAAAGTCAGATAGATTGTGGCCAAAATACTTAATAATGTATAGTACTAATACATGATCCCAAAGATCACTAAAAAGCCAAAACACGGCGGAAGAACCGACTCTTGAAACATCTTTAAGATTCTCAATCAATATTACCCTTGCCTTTATCTTGCTTCAAGTTACAATAATCAATAATATTATGTGAGATTAATAAATCTTAGTGAATCCCCATCTATCTTTCACTCGACTACTACATAGTATACTAATCTATACAAAATATATGTACACACTCGTATTTTGATAAGAAAATACCGGCGAAGTTCGTACCATAAGTAATACACGTGAAGACCAATATACTATCCTTATGCCGATAGACAATGGAAACTACGAGATAATGCAATTAGGTGTATAATAGTTGACATCTACATTACATGCAAGGAACTAGGAAAATAATAAAATAATGAAATCGCCATCTAATGTTATTTATCCCAAAGAAAGGGAAGGAAAAACATCGAGTAAGCCAGGAATAAGGAAATCATTAAGGTCTTGCAACTTAGATCACTCGTAAAAGAGTTTTGGCGACTACATAAACGGTAACATGCCAAAGCAACTATAGGTATCCAAAAAAAAATACTTTAGACGGTAGCTTATTAAAAGCGGCTGCTATCAAAAGCAGCTTTTCTAATATTTGCTATATGGTTTTAGAAAAATTAAAAATTAAAAATTAATAAAAGCGACGCTAAAGGTGTAACTCTAAAAGCGCTAAAGAGGAGTAAGCCTAAAGCTGCTACTAAGGTAATACCTTTATGGCGCTAACTCTTGCCTTTGTGTAACTCTAAAAGACGCTAAAGGGAGTAAGCTAAAGCGCTGCTAAAGGTAATACCTTTAGCAGCGCTGCCTTTGGTTAGTTAAATAATTTCTAAACCCCTAAATTTACAATCAGTTTCGAAACAAAAAGCGAAACCCGATTCTCATTCATCTTCTTCTCCACTCTTTCTCCCATTCAAGCTCTCTTCATCCTCTCAACACTCAAACATCTTCACTCTTCATCGTGATCGAAACCCCAACCGTTCTTCTTGAAATCTCTGCTATTCATCTTCTCCAGCCGTTCTTCTCCAACTCGTCTCTTCCCATTGAAGCTCGGTATCAACAATCTCCACCCGGAAGTCGCTCGCTCCTATTCGTCTTCTCCAACCGTGATTCTTCCATTGAAGCTATACATAACATCCTTTATTAGTTCAAGAATCTCTGTGATGGATAACAACAAAAGCTTTTCTTCAGTAGGTAATATATTTCACATTGAATCTTCTTTAATGCTTACTGTAGATAATAAGAAGCATATAAAATAAAAAAATGAAATGTAAAAGCCATTGGAAGTAAAAGAAACTAAAAACCACAATGAATTTGTATTCTATATTCTGTAACTCAAAAGTTATTTGAGATTACAAAGCATTGTGTATTAATAGTGTGTCTTAACAGACACCAGAAGCAAGTTCCCTTTCATCACATCACATGACCATTTCAATCCACAAACCTGTAAAGTTTAAGAATGAAAAGTAGGTGTATTGAATTATATTCCAGGACATGTTAAGCAAATAGTTACAATCATTATGTAGACAAAAAGCAGATGTGTATGGGTGGTAAATTGAAAAAAGCATTATTAGTTGTAGAACTAAATTGGCGAATGGTTTTGCTCGAGGCTCCTAGGCATGTATTTGCTTATGAACTCATCATTATTCTTATTACCAACTTTACATCCATAAAAGGAGGCTTAGCCTCAACTTATAAGCATTAGAAAAATAGAATCCTTACAAAATCATGAAGCTTTTGGCTTCTCAATGTTACTAAACTAGTGAAGAACACGGACACCAAAATAAGAGTCAGTAAGATATGAGTAGATAGCACAAATCTCAAGCATACACCAGGTCTTGGCCATGGACGCAAAAGATACCAAAAACCCCTGACATTGAAAAGATAAACCTTAAGCGACATAATGTGCGATAATATAATCAGAGAATTGAGATCTAGAAAACTTTATGGAGTGATATATCTTTCCATTTATCTAAGGTTTGATTGCACATGCGGGCTAGAATCAAAAGTTGGGAGAAGCCTCTTCTCAATTTCTTCACTCACGCAGTACAACGATTTATTTTTAATAATAATTTTGCATGAATTGGCGAGATATGTGAGACCATATATCACTTAGTTTTTGATATAGGATATCTCTTCATTGTTTCGATTTGCTAGGTCTAGGTGTTACTTCTTCTTGGGATGGTTAAATTATATATCCAATTGTTTATTCTTACTCTTCATAGTTACAGATATTGATTCTTGACTTGATAACAATCTCATTAATTGTGGATCGCGAAAAATAGCGGTTTGATCAAATTGTGCAATGTTACAAAGCTATGGATTTCGTAGCAATAAGCGGCTATTAACATTAGCTCCCTCCCTCCTTCAACAATAGGATTTCTAGAGTGTCAACTTCAACAAGTATAAGTTCTCCATCGGACATGTCCCACACATCTAACATATATGTATAACCCCACGATCTTTTCACCTAAACCAAAGTAGTAAAATTGATGTTTTAAGTTAAAAGAATATGCAATAAGTCAACAAATAAAATCAGTAGTTGCTTACTATAGAACTCAGTATGACTTCCTTCTTCATTGACATCGCTATCAATTGATTGTTCTTTTTCCAATGATTGGTTGTTATGGTGAACAAAATTCAACTTTCTGCCTTCCCATGGTACATTAACTACTATATATATATATATATATATATATATATATATATATATATATATATATATATATATATATATATATATATATATTAAACAATTAGTATAGTTGCTGAAAATGTAGAATAAGTGTATGTAAACAAAATTAGTTATGAAAATGTAGAATAAGTGTATGTAAACAAAATTAGTTCTGAAAATGTAGAGTAAGTGTATGTAAACAAGAATTAGTTCTGAAAATGTAGAATGAGGTGTATATAAATATTTATATCCTATATATGATTTCAATACAAGACAATAGAAGTCCAAACTTGAGAATACTGGTTATATCATAAACAAGCGATTGCACACCTTTACATGTAAACTTGAGAATACCTTCTTGTAGTGATAGAAGTACCTAGTAGTGGCAAATGGTAGCGTAAATTAAGCTATGTGACAAAATATATGATGTGTTAGAAGTTTGTTTAATAAGTAACACTTTGATTTTATTAGTTCATAATTGATTTTCCTAATTAGTGTTTTTGTTTAACATAAGTAATAATTAAAACCATGGATAAAAAATGGATGTGCCGATCGATTGTCAAAAGAGTATGAGAATGGGGTATTAGAGTTCGTTAAGTTTTAACTGTTGAACAACTGAAGACCGAATAGAATGAAATGTCCTTGCACTTTGTTTTGTATTACTAGGAATGGATAAAATGATAAATTATAAGTTATTGTTGGACATTTCATGGTGAGAAAAGCATCGAGAATGTTGGCAGGGTGAAAAATAATCGACCTATGTTTCGACGATAATGCCACGGATACATATGATTATGATCATCGAGAAAGATTGCGAAGCACTAAAGAAGATCTTGGATTGTCCCAAAATGTTTGAGAGGTTGGTAGCGATCTGACAAATTGTATAAAAATTGCCCCAAATTCACAAGATTGTTTTACGGTATTAAAATTGTACAACTTAAAAGCGCATAGCGGATGGTGGATAAAAGTTTCCACGAGTTATTAGCCCTCAGAGATATGCTTCCTGAGGATAATGTTCTAATCGAACCTCTGAGGCCAAAAAATGTTGTGCTCAATTGGCATGAGCTATGAAAAGATACATGCATGTCTAAATGATTGCATTTTGTTTGAAACGAATATGCATCGTTGAATGAATACCCTAAGTGCGGTTTATCTCGATATAAGAAAAATTATCTCCATGAAAGTCTTATGGTATTTTCCTATTATTCGAGATTTAGGCGCATGTTTCATAGTGAAGCCGATGCTAGACACTTGACTTGGCATGCAGATGAAAGAACTATCGATGGAAAGTTTCGATATCAAGCAGATGCACCTAGTGGAAGAAAATTGATAATGATTATCCCGATTTTGGAGGAGAAACAAGAAACCTTCGCTTGGCATTATCTACGGATGGAATGAACCGCATGGTCTTCAAAGTATCTCACATCCACATGGCCTGATTCTTATGATTTATAACCTACCTCCATGGCTATGTATGAAGCGCAAGTACATGATGTTGTCTATGTTAATTTACAGGCCTAAACAACCAGGAATGACATAGATATATAAACCTTTAATCAAAGATTTGAAGATTTTGTGGGAGAATGGAGTGGAGGTTTATGATGGATATAGGAAAGGAAATTTCAATTTGAGGGCGATGTTGTTTGGCACAATTAACGATTTTCCAGCATATGGAAATTTATCCGGGTATAGCATTAAAGGTGAAAAAGTGTGTCTTGTCTGTGAAGATAGAACCAATACCATGTGATTGAAACTTTGTCAAAAGAATGTCTTTCTTGGTCATCGTAGATTCTTAACTTCTAAAAATCAGTATCGTGGATGGAGAAAAGCGTTCAATGGAATACGAACAACGTAGGCTCTGCACTGATTGTGGTGATCAAATTTTGAAAAGGTGAAAGATGTGAGTATTGGTTTGGCAAACCTTTTGCACATAAAGTTGTCACAAGTGGGTGGAAGAAAAGGTCAATTTTTTTTTACCATATAAATCTTTATACGTAAAATATTTTCTTGATGTTATGCATATTGAAAAAATGTATTTGAAAGTGTTATTAATACGTTACTCAATATAAAAAAAGTCTAAGGATGACCTTAAAAAGGAGGACATGGTAGAGATAAAAGAAAATTAGGACCCGTGAAAAGAAAAGCATACATATCCCACCACCTACTTATACTATCTAGGAAGGAAAAAAAATATTGTGTAAGTTTTTGAGTGAAGTTAAAGTTCGAAGGTTACTCTCCGACATTAAAACTACGTGTCTATGAAAGACCTCAAGTTAAAGAGTTTGAAGACACATGATTGCCATGTCATAATGGAACATTTTCTACCAATAGGTATCGTTCTATTTTCGAGAAAAAAGTAAGTGTTATAACTAAGTGTGTTTTCTTAGGTCATTTGTAGTAAGTGATCGATCACGAGATCTTACCGTAACAACAAAAAATAATTATTACTTTGCCTTGAAATGTATTTTCCTCCATCATTTTGACATTATGGTACATCTTGTTGTTCATCTGAAAAAGAGACACAATGTAAACGTTACCAACAAAACGGATGTACCACTGAACGTTACATAAAAAAAGCAAAAAAATCCGAAGTCGTCCGAGGAATATCGTTGTTGTAAGATTGTTGAATTGAGTTTTATACATCAATGTCAATCCACCATAACTCCCCATCTCATTTTAGAAAAAAAAGTAAAAATTAATTAATTGGTAAATACGCGAAATCAATACGCTTTATGTTACGCATAATGACAACATGGTTGAGCCGTTTGTTGAAATACTTACTCTCCGTGAGAATAAAAGTAGAAATGAAAATTGGATAGTACAACACATCAAAGTTTTATCAGATGGTTTAAGGATCATATATATTCAAAGTTTCATTCAGATCCCTTCAATATCAACGGCTGAGATGTTTGGCATATGGTCCGGTTCGATTGTGTTCTCTTATAGAGGATACACAATTAATGTTTCACATTTACCAAAAACAAGATGAGAAAAGTACTATGCAAAATAGTGGTTATTACGGTTTATGGCGAAGCAGCACATTTCTAGTATGAAAGACTTAAACCCCAAATATGAAAATATGTCATATTTTGGGGTTATCATTCACATTTGGGTGTTTGATTACGAGAAGTTTCATTCCTATCTTTGATTGCGTGGTACATAGTAGTGGCACAATGGAAATAAGCTTTTTGCAGTAAATAGATGGGGTATAAAGATGAGCCTTTTATTCCTACCACTAAACAAGTGTTCCAAATCACCATAACCACGATGCACAGTGAATGGTCTTTATCTAATAAAAATGATCAAGTAATAATGATGTGAAAACCGTCGAATATTCGAAAAAAGTTTACTCCTCGAGACATTAGAAGACTCGTGTCTATGAAAGACCTCAAGTTAAAGAGTTTGAAGACACATGATTGCATGTCATATAATGGAACATTTTCTACCAATAAGTATCGTTCTATTTTCCGTAAGAAATAACTAAATTGTGTTTTCGTCAATTTGTAGTAAGTGATCGATCCACGAGAATACTTTACAGAAATAGTTATTACTTTGTGTGACCTTGAAATGTATTTTCCTCCATCATTTTAACATTATGGTACATCTTGTTGTTCATCGAAAAAACAGTTGTAAAACCGTGACCAAAAATAAATGGATACCACAGCGTTACATAAAATAAAAAATAAATGTGCGTCATCCAGAAAAATTTATGCGATTAATATGCGGCAATTGCATTTTTTGTCCAATGTGAAATCCATAACTCCCCAAATCTCATTTTAAAAAAAAAAAAGTAAAATTAATTGGAATGAAAATAAGCGTCAATGCGTTTTATAACCCCATTATAACATAAAAATTGCCATTTGTTGAAAAACAAGGCTATACTCAAAAGAATAAAAGTAAAAAAATTGGATAGTACAAAGCACAATCAAAGTTTTATACGATGGTTTAAGGATCATATATATTCAAAGTTTCATTCGGATCCGCAATATCAAACGAGTTGAGATGTTTGGCATATGGTCCAAGTTCGATTGTGTTCTCTTATAGAGGATACACAATTAATGTTTCACATTTTATACCAAAGAACAAGATGAGAAAAGTACTATGCAAAATAGTGGTGTTACGGTTGTATTGAAGCAATGCACATTTCTAGTATGAAGGACTTAAACCCCAAATATGAAAATCATCATATTTTGGGGTTATCATTCACATTGGGTGTTTGATTACTGAAGTTTGATTCCTATCTTTGATTGCAAGTGGGTACATAGTAGTGGCATACGAATGGATAAGTCAGGGTTTTTGCAAGTGGATCTTAATAGGGTGGGGTATAAAGATGAGCCTTTTATTCTAGCCTCTCAAGCTAAACAAGTGTTCTATGTCACAGACCCGAAGAGTACGAATGGTCTATAGTGCTTTTATCTAACAAAGTGATTGATGATAAAAGTGTAGATCAAGGTGATGTTGATGTTGAGAATGAGTCGTATATTAGAAACGATCGAGATGAAAATACTACAGCGGATGAAACATATATTAGAAAAGATCATGATGAGGGAATTTGGATCAATCCCTCCGTCCGCGTTCTTAAGAGACAAGTAATTCAAAATCCAACCAAGAAAAGAAAGAGATGTTAGTGAAAGAGGTAATATATATTCCTCCATTCTTGTTAACATAGCAAACTTCTAATAAATGATATATTTTTCATTTTATATACTCAATTGATATTTGTCATTTTATATACTCAATAGATATTTGGAATTATATATTTGGAATTAAATATTTATCATTAGATACTAATGTTTTTCTTGATTACGAGTTAGATGGCTAGTAACGAGGAGCACCCACACGATGATTCAATTAATGATGGAGACAATGATGGAGAAAATCCAGTAAGGGAGTGGAAAAAAATTAAAGAGGAAAAACTATTATGAAGAATATCATTCGTGATAGAGATAGAGTATTAAATACGATGTGCATTGGAGTCAAATGGCCAATTAATTGAGCCTACTTGTTTAAATTGACAAGTTACATTGGTACAATTGTAAGAGAGAAATAAATAACTTGTGATGAGTGGAGAGATGGTACGCTGGATGATGCTAAAAACAAAATCTGGAGTGAGATACAGGTAATTTTAATTATGTCTTTAAATTACGATTATGTACTTTTAATTATGTCTTTAAATTACGATTATGTACTTTAAATTATGTCTTTAAATTACGATTATGTACTTTTAATTATGTCTTTAAATTACGATTATGTACTTTAAATTATGTCTTTAAATTACTTATACTAACGCACTTTGTGTATGTTTTTGTAGAGGTCTTTCAACATTGATGACACAAAAAGATTATTGTCTTGGATTGGCTGAAAAAGACTAAGAGGGTTTAGAACATTTTTAAGCAATATCTTAGAGATGCAAAATTTTTTGTTGATGCGGCGTCAAGCAGAATATCAGATGTGATTTCACTTAAGAATGAGATGTTTTAAAGACAAGCAGGAAAACCCCGAATTTAAGAGTGTAATGGCGCGTAAATCGTCAAGAGCATCATCTCCGTATCCATACAAAAGGGACGTTTGGGATATGCACGATTAGAACAAAAATAGTAAGTATTTACAAATTGCAATGATATACTTGTTCATCAAAGAGTTATAAGTGAGCTTGTTTTGTGTGTAATGTAGTTAAAAGGAGAATAGTTCCAAAACATCTCTTCGGGAGCATGTTTTGTGGAAGGCTTGCCGTGTGGGTAAGGATGGAGTTCTTAAAGAAGAAGTACAAGAAATTTTGAAAAATGCGTAAGTATAACATTAATTCTAATTAAATCAAAATTTTATTAACATATAATATTAAGTTTTTCCAATATTCATATGCATTTAAGGAATTACATCACAGTCTACATCTCCGGATGATTCATGAGCATACTTAGTCGAGCATTAGATGTTAGTAAGTATTACAGCAGTGGTGAGGTAAAGGATATGGGGTTACTCAAGCTCCTTGAAAACAACCAAAAGACAAAATCACTAGCAATAAGAAGCTGCGAGCAAGGTTGGATGCATTAGAAAAGTTCTTGAATTGAGGAAGGAAAAAGCAAGGCAGTACCAATCGAGAAAGGAATCTTGGGTGTTAAAAAACTAGTGACATAGCTAGTGTCAATTGTGCTCTTAAAAAACTATTCACGAGGTAAATTCATATATTATTTAATTAGTAATTTATTTAAACATATATACACATTAACGATGTCATATTTATTATTGATTTTAGGGCATTTACCTTGTCAACTCTTTTTAGAGACACCAACTTATCGCATGGTTGGCAAGAGAAAAGTCCATAACACTCGGAGAAGTACTTCATCATAAACGCTCCCTCTGGATATTGGAAAGTGTCAATTGATATTGCTTTAGGAGGGTGCGCTATTACCAATCCCGTATGAAATTTGGATGCAACATTGGTGGGAAAGCAATAGAGCATTTGTTGCATGGCCGTCGAAGACTGGATTCGTATAGATGATGAGGTATAATTAAAACCGTTATGAACCTTTTAGTACTCAAATTTTTCGTTCGTTTTACACATTTTACACATGGTAATGTTAGACTCCTACAAAATCCAAACCAAAAATAAAGATTACACGGCCAATGGATCGGTGGCATCACACAACAATACAACACAATTATATGATATTTATGCTTATATAATGTTAATTTGTCATCCTATACTTGACCACTCTAATTTTATGATATTTAGATTATTCACCTTAAAAGGTAGAAAAATGTGGTAAAAGTAAAAACCTATAATTAGCATTCCAAAAATAAAGAGTGTTGCTAAGAGGACCGGTCTAGAAAAACTACTTCACGGTATAGTCGTGCCTTGAACATTTATAAGCTTCACAACTATTCCGCAAGTGGTACTTCTCTTGTACCCACGGATGAAAATTTATGGTTCTCATGGCATGACAACAATTGTATGGAGGATTTGGACCAAGTTTTTGGACATGACATTAGGCATATTATAAATACATACATCGTATACTCAACCAACTTTGTTTAATTAATGCGGATTATTCATTCACTCAAACAATTAATGTTAATGAATGTTTTTATTTAAGGTTTTACGTGACAAGTAATTAGCCGTGGCGCGTCCGTCCAGTCGCTTTCATAAATCAGCGTTGTCCACGGTCCATCATCATCGGATGAATAACATATATTTATTTATGGCCATAAAAGATACGAAAAATTGTTCTTTTACCATATAATCTTGGCAACAATTTTTCATTCTATTTCCTATTATAATTTTTTTAACGTTGTAGAAAATTTCCATCTAACCTTTTAATATTCGTGGAACCTTTGTTATTAATTGCACAAAGAGAAATTATTATTTACCATTCATTGGGCGGTGAACAACACCACCGAATATGAAGAAGACAATTGACACGTAAAATTGTTCTAAATATTCCATGTATATTAATTATTTATGTTATAGTTCTAAATATTATTATTATTTTATTCTACAAAGTTTCAATCACAAAAAAGTATTCAAGTACAAAGAGTAATAACAATATCGGATCATAGATTTTCCCAATTTTGATAATGCATGAATACTTGATAAAACAATTGTATAACTTATGTCATCCGTTTCTTTCCATGTATCCATCACACCCAATGGTGTGTAGTATATTGTTAGGTTTAAAAGAAACTACTATTCTTTAAAACCATTAATTCCAATAGGAATTATTTTAATATTTCTCATAAAATGACTTAGTATTTTAATTAAATCATACTATTTTATATTATTGTAAGTACTTTGATGAATTCAAGTGCTTGTTACTCAAAAAATCAATAAATGAACTTATGGTGCCAATTTAAAGAGTTTTATTATAAGTATAACTTTGAGTTTAATATATAATTATAGTTGTATTGTTTATGTCGGTAACATTTATTTATTATAAATAGAAAAAATAAAAAAGAAATTTTTATTTGTTTCATTATAAAATTAATGTTAAAATATATTGCCAATTGACATATTTATATTACTTATAATGTTAATTAAGCATAAATATTAAAATAATATTAAATGAAAATTCTATTAAAAAAAAAACACTACAAAAATAAACAACGCAAAAAATAAAATTAAAAAAAAAATATTTAAACTAAAAGAAAGCGCTTTTTAAGCTTATCTAAAGTGATTGAAAAAAAAAAAAAAAAGGAAAAGCTACTAAAAGAAACAACGCTTTTACGTTGTCTAAATTCAACATGCGCTATCTAATGCCGCAATACTAAAAGTACCTTTCCACCCCAAAAATACCGCTAAAGCCACCACTCTGAAACGTTGCTTACCCGGAGGTTTAGCCGGCGCTTTTTAAAAGTTTTATTAAAACCCTAAAAAAGCATATACATGCCCTTATTTGGCATAGTGGGTATGAGAGTCGATTATGCAAGGGGAAGATATTAGCACCCCTCATGTCCATTATACTCAATGAGATCCACTCTTGTTGTTATAATCAAAGGGTGTGTTTAGATCTAAAGCTTTCAAGTTAAGGGAAAATGTTATAATCAAAGGGTGTGTTTAGATCTAAAGCTTTCAAGTTAAGGGAAAATGCATGAATGCAAAGTATACACACAGAAAAAAAGTTTTTTTAGTTGGGCTCCCCTAGGTTTCAAAACCTTGTGCCTACGTATCCCAAAGTGCAATGAGGAATCAAAGAACCATAGTTCTTCTAAAAAAGAGTTCCTCTGTTTGTGCAATGAAGAATACACAAAAGAAAGGAAGAAGATGAAGTTGTAATGGTGGCGAAATGCTGAGGGCAGACTCCCATTGGATGAAATGGAAGTGGCAAGGGCCACCTAATTAGGGGTGAGCACCCCTTAATGTATAAAAGGTGGGGTGGACGCCCCATAGTAATGGGGTGGGGGCCACATAGTCCAGGATGGGCACCCCACACCTCCTGTGTGCCATTTTGATTTGTTTTTTTATCTGTAACATGGATAGCATCGTTTTAGTGAAAGTCTTTAATATATATGCTAGTAAGTCCTAATTGTATAATAAGTATATACATGTTTAGTAAGATTTCACATATTGAAATATATTGGCAAGGTAAATTGGTAGGTTTATGAAGGATTAAAATGTCTTTGTCGGGGGAGGTATAGTACTAGTAAAGTAGAGAACTTTAATGGAAATTCATCGAGTAAGTGGTAGGAATTACGTTATATTACATAGTATTAATATTGTTTGAATAGCTAAAAACGTGAGACTAAATGGTTATATATCCAATTGTTTTATAAGTAGAATCTTTATTAATTTAGAAGAGGTATATGGTCGGAGGTATAAGTGTTGTGAAAGTAGTTAGTTTTAATACTAAGATGTAATGATAATGAGTTGGCTGAAATACAAAGTAGTAGCAGAATAATTTGGTTGCAGGAAAGCATTTGTACTAGTTAAGATTTAATTCACTTCAAACTTCATTAGATTATCTTAAGATTTATGATCACTTCAATTTTCACCGGATTTTCTGAAGACTTATATTCACTTAAAATGTTATCAAATTTACTGAAGACTTATATTCACTTTAAATTTCATCAGATTTTCTGAAGTCGTATATTCACTTAAAATTTCATCAAATTATCTTAAGATTTATGTTCAGTTCAATTTTCACCATATTCTTGTAAGACTTATATTCAATTCAACTTTCACCTGAATTTCTGAAGACTTATATTCACTTCAGTTTTCACTAGATTTTTTGAAAACTTATGTTCACTTAAAGTTTCATCAGATTTTCTGAAGACTTATATTCACTTTAAATTTCATCAGATTATCGTAAGATTTATGATAAATTCCATGTTCCCCATATTTTCTGAAGACTTATGTTCCCTTCAAATTTCACCAGATTTTTTAAAGATTTATATTCACTTCAATTTTCATCAGATTATCTTAGATTTATGTTTACTTCATATTCCCAGTTTTCGAGACTTATGTTCCTTCAATTTCACCAAATTTTATGATGGCTTATATTCACTTCAAATTTCATCAGATTATCTTAAGATTTATGTTCACTTCAATTTTCATCAAATTTTCTTAAGATTTATATTCACTTCAGGTTTCATCAGATTATCTTAAGAATTATGATCACTTCAAATTTTACGGTTTTGAAGACTTAGCAATTTTCACGGATATTTGAAGACTTATATACATAAGATTTTCTGATTTCCACAGAGACTTATATTAAACTAAATTTCATCATATTTTTGAAGACTTATGTTCACAAATTTCATCAGTTGTCTAAGACTTATATTCACTTTAAATTTCCTTGATTTTTAAGATTTATGTTCACTTCCATATTCCCCAGATTTTCTGAAGACTTTTGTTCCCTACAAATTTCACCAGATTTTTTAAAGATTTATATTCACTTCAAATTTCGTCAGATTATCTTAAGATTTATGGTCACTTAAATTTTAATCATATTTTCTTAAGATTTATATTCACTTGATTTCATTAGATTATCTTAAGATTAAAGATCACTGATTTTCACAGTTGGAAGACTTATATATACTTAGAATTTCATCAAATTTTTGGAAGACTTATATTCACTTTAAATTTCATCAGATTTTCTAAAGTCGTATATTCACTTCAAATTTCACCAAGTTATCTTAAGATTTATGTTCAGTTCAATTTTCACCACATTCTTTGAAGACTTATATTCAATTCAACTTTCACCATATTTTAGAAGATTATATTCAACTTCACGGAAATTTTGAAGACTTATGTTCACTTAAAATTTCATCTGATTCTCTAAAGACTTATATTCACTTTAAATTTCATCAGATTATCGTGAGATTTATTTTAACTTCCATATTCCCCATATTTTCTGAAGACTTATGTTCCCTTCAAATTTCACCATATTTTTTTAAGATTTATATTCACTTCAATTTTCATCAGATTATCTTATGATTTATGTTCAATTCAATTTTCACCAGATTTTTTGAAGACTTATGTTCACTTAAATTTTCATCAGATTTTCTAAAGACTTATATTTACTTTAAATTTCATCAGATTATCTTAAGATTTATGTTAACCTCCATATTCCCCAGATTTTCTGAAGACTTAAGTTCCCTTCAAATTTCACCAGATTTTTTTAAGATTTATATTCACTTCTAATTTCGTCAGATTAGCTTAAGATTTATGTTCACTTTAACTTTCATCTGATTTTCTTAAGATTTATATTCACTTCAGATTTCATTATATTATCTTAAGATTTATGATCACTTCATTTTTCACCAGATTTTCTAAAGACTTATATTCAATTATAATTTCATCAAATTTTCTAAAGACTTATATTCACTTTAAATTTCATTGATTTTTGAAGTATATTCACTTCAAATTTCATCAAGTTATCTTAAGATTTATGTTCAGTTCAATTTTCACCACATTCTTTGAAGACTTATATTCAATTCAATTTCACAAGATTTTCTAAAGAAATATATTCACTTGATTTTCACGGTTTTTGAAAATTATGTTCATAAAATTTCATGATTTTACGAGAGACTTATATTCACTTTAAATTTCTTCAGTTATCTTAAGATTTATATTAAATTCCATTCCCGTATTTTTGTTGACTTATTTTCCCTTCAAAGGTCACCAATTTTTTTTAAGATTTATATTCACTCTAATTTTCATCAGATTATCTTAAGATTTATGTTCACTTTCATATTCTCCAGATTTTCTAAAGACTTATGTTCCCTTCAAATTTAACTAGATATTTTGAAGACTTATTTCACTACAAATTTCATCAAATTTTTAAAGATTTATATTTACTTTAAATTTCATCATATTTTCTTAAGATTTATCTTCACTTCAGATTTCATCAAATTATCTTAAGAATTATCTTCACTTCAATGTGCACAAGATTTTTTGAAGACTTATATTCATTTCAAATTTCTTGATTATTTTAAGATTTATATTCACTGATTTCACTAGAATTTTTGAAGAGTTATGTTAACAAAATTTCATGATTTTACGAACTTATATTCAATTTAAATTTCATCGATTAATCTTAAGATTTATGTTAACTTCCATATTCAGTTTACGAAGACTTATATTCCTTCAATTTCACTAGATTATTTTAAGATTTATATTCACTTCAAATTTCAATAGTTATCTTAAGATTTATATTAGCTTCAATTTTAATCAGTTTTCTTAAGATTTATTTACTTCATATTTCATTAGATTATCTTAAGATTATGATCACTTCATTTTCACCAAATTTTAGAGACTTATATTCATATAATTTCATCATTTTTACGAAGAATTATATTCACAAATTTCATCGGTTTGATCGATATTCATGGAATTTCATCAAGTTATCTTAATATTTATGTTCAATTCAATTTTACCACATTCTTTGAATTATATTCTATTAAACTTTCATGGATTTAGAGACTTATAATACTTTAAATTTTATCGGTTAACGTAAGATTTTATTAAATCTATTCCCCATATTTTCAAAAGACATGTTCATTCAAATTTCACGGATTTTCTAAAGATTTATGTTCACTTCAATTTTCATCAGTTATCTTAAGATTTATTTCACTTCATATTCCCAGTTTTTCTAAAGACTTATGTTCCCTTCGATTTCACGGATTTTAAGACTTATGTTCCTTCAAATTTCTCGGATTTCGAAGAATATATTCACTTAAATTTTTATCGATTTTGAAAAATATATTAACCAAATTTCATCAATTTTTAAAGTTAAATTTACTTCAAATTTCATCCTATTTTCATAAGATTTCTATTCACTTCAGATTTCACCGGATTATGTTAAGAATTATGTACACTTCAATTTTCACGAGATTTTCTAAAGACTTATATACACTTCAATTTCACGATTTTGAAGAATTATATTCCTTCAAATTTTATAAGTTTTCACGAAGATAATTTTAACTTCAAATTTCATCCTATTTTTTAAGATTTAAATTTACTTCAAATTTCATCATATTTTCTTAAGATTTATATTCACTTAAAATTTCATCAGATTATCTTAAGACTTATATTCAATTCAACTTGCACAAGATTTTATGAAGACTTTTATACACTTCAATTTTCACTAGATTTTTGAAGACTTATATTAACTTAAAATTTCATGATTTTATGAGACTTATATTCACTTTACATTTTATTAGATTAAGATATTTAAATTCCATATTCCACTTATTTACGAGACTTATATTCCCTTCAAATTTCACGATTTTTTAGATTTATATTATACATTTCATAAGATTATCTTAAGATTTATGGTCACTTCCATATTTAGGTTTTCTTCATGAAATTTTATAGATTTTGAGATATATTCGTTCAATTTAAATCAAATTTTTTAAGATTTACTTAAATTTCATTTTCTTAGGATTATGTTCACTGATTTCATGATTATCTTAAAAATTGTTTTCATGGTTTTCTAACATTACACTTCAATTTCTAAGATTATCGAAGAATTTATAATAACTTATTTATAAATTCACAAAAATTTCATCAAATATTTTGATTTAATTCAAATTTCATCATATTTTCTTAAGATTTATATTCATGAGATTTCATGATTATATTAAAAATTATGATCCTTGATTTCACGATTTTTGAAGACTTATATTCCTTCATTTTCACCATCTTTTCTGGATAATTATATTCCACTTAATTTTATGATTTTTGAGAACTTATATTAACGACATCAAAATTTTTAAGATTTATATTTACTTCAAATTTCATCATATTTTCTTAAGATTTATATTCACATAGATTTAGTTAGATTATCTTAAAATATATTCATAAATTTTCACAGTTTTCTGGGACTTATATTCACATCACTTTTCACCAGATTTTCTGAAGAATTATATACACTTCAACTTTTATCAGATTTTCTGAAGACTTATATTAACTTCAAATTTCATAAAATATTTTTAAGATTTAAATGTAATTCAAATTTCTTCATATGTTCTTAAGATTTATTTTCCCTTCAGATTTCATCAGATTATGTTAAGAATTATGTTCACTTCAATTTTCACCAGATATTCTTCAGACTTATATACACATCAATTTTCACCAGATTTTCTGAAGAATTATATTCATTTCAAATTTTATAAGATTTTCTGAAGACTAATATTAACTTCAAATTTCATCTAATTATTTTAAAATTTAAATTTACTTCAAATTTCATGATATTTTCTTAAGATTTATATTCACTTGATTTCATTAGATTATCTTTAATTATATTTCACTTCATTTTCACATTTTCTAAAGACTTTTATACACAATTTTCACTAGATTTTGTGAAGTCTTATATTCAATTCAAATTCACCGTATTTTTTTGAAGACTTACGTTCACTTCAAATTTCATCAGATTATCTGAAGACTTATAAGAACTTCAAATTTCATCAAATTTTTTTAAGATTTATATTTACTTCAAATTTCATCATATTTTCTTAAAGTTATCTTCACTTCAAATTTCTTGATTATCTTAAAATTATCTCCTCTTTAATGTGCACAGTTTTACGAGACTTATATTACATGGAAATTTCACAGTTTTTCAAGGAACATATAACTTTAAATTTCATTAGAATTTTTAAATATTAATATTTCCTTAAATTTCACCATATTTTTAAGATTTATATTCACTTCAAATTTTTGATTATAAGATTTATATTCACTTGATTTTCATGATTCTCCCAAGATTCTTATTCATCAGATTTCATTAGAATTATCTTAAGATTTAATGTCACTTGATTTTGACAGTTTTAAGAAGACTTATATTCACTTAAATTTCATCAAATTTTACAGCAGACTTATATACTTTAAATTTTATGATTTTTAGAAGTATTACTTCTAATTTAATCAGTTATCTTAAGATTTATGTTCGATTCGATTTCACCATTCTTGAAGGACTTATATTCATTTCTTTTTCACCCAGTTTTCCAGAGACTTATATTCACTTCAATTTTCACGATTTTGAAGACTTATGTTCACTTAAAATTTCATAGTTTTCTAAGACTTATATTCACTTTCATTTCATCATATTATCGTATATTTATATTTAAATTCCATATTCCCCATATTTTCTAAAGACTTATGTTCCCTTCAAATTTCACCAGATTTTTTTAAGATTTATATTCACTTCAATTTTAATCAGATTATCTTAAGATTTATGTTCACTTCCATATTCCCTAGATTTTCTAAAGACTTATGTTCTTTCCAAATTTCACCAGATTTTCTAAAGACTTATATTCACTTCAAATTTCATCAAATTATCTTAAGATTTATGTTAACTTCAAGCTGCATCAAATTTTCTTAAGAATTATGATCACTTCAAATTTCACCAGGATTTTTGAAGACTTAGATTCACTTCAATTTTCACAGTTTTTTTTGAGGCATATTCACTTTATATTCACTTTAAATTTCATGATTTAAAACTTATATTCTCTTTAAATTTATTCAGTTATCTTAGATTTATCTTTCTTGATTTTCACTTTATTTTAGAACTTATTTTAGTTTCAATTTTATCAAATTTTTTAAAGATTTATATTCATAGAATTTCATCAAATTTTTAAGATTTATATTTACTTCAATTTCATCATATTTTCTTAAGATTTATATTCACTTCATAATTCATCATTTTTTTAGATTTATATTTACTTAAAATTTCATCAATATTTTTCTTTAGACTTATACTTTAATTCATCAATTTTTTAGATTTATATTTACTTCAATGTTTACATAATTTTAGAGACTTTTATTCCAGTTTTATTTGATTATCTTAAATTATGTTCATTAATTTCTGATTTTTTGAAGACTTATATTCACTTCAATTTCACTAGATTTTTTGACATTATAATCACTTAAATTTCATGATTATCTTAAAATTATATTCACTTCAATTTTCATCATATTTTTAAATTTATATTTACTTGAACTATATTCAAAATTATATTAAATAGAATTTTCACGGATTTTCTAAAGTTATATACTAGCACAATTTTTCACTAGATTTTTCTTAAAAATATATTCACTTCAAATTTTATAAGATTTTATAATTAACTACAACTTTCATCCAATTTTTAAGATTTAAATTTACTTAGATTTCATTATATTTTCTTAAGATTTATATTCATGATTTCAATAATTATCTTAAGAATTATGTTCACTTCAATGTTCACCTGATTTTTTGAAGACTTATATTCACTACTATTTTCACCAGATTCTCTAAAGACTCATATTCACTTCAAATTTCATCTATTTTTTTTAAGATTCATATTTACTTCAAATTTCATCATATTTTCTTAAGATTTATATTCACTACAGATTTCATCAGATTATCTTAAGAATTATGTTCACTTAAAATTTTTTGAAAACATACATACACTTCAATTTTCACCAGATTTTCACAAGACTTATACTCACTTAAAATTTCATCAAATTTTCTGGAGACTTATATTCACTTTCAATTTCATCATATTTTCTTAAGGCTGATATTCACTTCAAATTTCATCAGATTATCTTAAGATTTATGTTCACTTCAATTTTCACTTGATTTTTGGAAGACTTATGTTCACTTCAATTTTCATCAAAAAATTTTAAGTTTATATTCACTAAAATTTATCATATTTTTAAGATTCATATTTCACGTTAAATTCCTTCATATTTTTGAAGATTTATATTTTACTTAAATTTTCACCAGGATACGAGATAGTTATATACACTTCAATTTTCACGGATTTTACGAAGAAATATATTCACTTCAAATTTTATAAGATTTTAGAAGACATATTAACTGAAATTTGATTTTTAAGATTTAAATTTACTTCAAATTTTATCACATATTTTCTTAAGATTTATATTCATTTCATATTTCTTCGAGATTATATTGAGAATTATATTCACCAATTCTCATGATTTTTAGAACTTTTATACCTTAATTTCACGAGATTTTACGAGACTTATATTCAATTCAAATTTGGATTTTTGAGAAGACTTGTTCAATTAATATTTCATCAGATTTTTAAGATTTATTTTCACTCATTTTCATCTTATTTTCTTAAGATTATATTCACTTATTTCATCGAAGTTATCTTAAATTATGTTTTCTTTTCACTTGATTTTGGAAATATATATTTCACTTCAATTTTCATTAAATTTCTTCAAGATTTATATTCACTTCAAATTTCATAGATTTTTAAGATTTATATTTCACTTGATTTCATCATATTTCCTAAGATTATATTTTACTTGAAATTCATCCAGATTATCTTAAAGTTATGTTGATTAAATTTTTCACGATTTTACGAAGACTTATTTCACTTCAATTTCACAGATTTTAGAAGAATTATATTTAGTTAAAATTTCATCATATTGTCTTAAGACTTATATTAACTAGAATTTCAATAAATTTTTAAGATTTAAATTTACTTCAAATTTCATTTATATTTTTCACTACTATTTTCATCACATTTTCTAAAAGACTCATATTCACTTCAAAATTTCATCATATTTTTTAAAATTCATAGCTACTTCAAATTTTCAAATTTTCTAGGATTTATAATTTCATATTTCTAGATTTACGAGACTTATATTAACAATTTCATCCATTTTATTAGATTCAATTTGCTTCGATTTCATCATATTTGCTTAAGATTTATAACTTAAGATTTGCTCAGTTTATCTTAAAATTATATTCGATTCAATTTTACACTGTTTTCTAAAGACTTTTTATACACTTGATTTTCACGATTTTTAGAAGACTTATATTACAATATAATCGATTAACTTGATTTATATTCACTTCAATTTCATCCGATTTTCTAAAGATTTATATTATTCACTTGATTTCTGATTTTCTTAAAAGCATTATGATCACTTCAAATTTTAGCGGATTTTTTGAAAACTTATATAAATCACTTGATTTTCCAATGATTTTTGAAGACTTATATTACACTTAAAATTACTAAGATTTTTAAGAACTTATATTTCACTTTCAAAATTCATATATTTACGAGATTACTTATATTCCACTTCATACTTCATGATTTTCTTAAGATTTCGTTCACTTCAATTTTCACCATATTTTTGGAAGACTTATATTTCATGATTTTCATGAATAAAATTTGCCAATTTCATTTTCACTTCAAAATCGCATCAGTTTTTTCAAAGTTTATATTTACTTCAAGTTTCATCCTATTTTCTTAGATTTATATTTCTTGATTTCATCGATTTATGTTAGAATTATATTCACTTCAATTTCACAAATTTTGAAGACTTATATTCACTTCAAATTTTCACGAATGTCTGAAGAAATATATTCGATTCAAATTTTATAAGATTCTTTGAAGACTTATATTCAATTACAAATTTCATCAATTTTTTAAGATTTAGGATTCCTTCATTAAATTTTATCCATTACACTACTTGATTTATATTTACTTCAAATTTCATCATATTTTAAGATTTATATTTCATGATTTTCACTTCGTTTTGGGACTTATATTTCACTTGATTATCACTTGATTAATCTTCATGGAATTTCATGATTTTTAAGATTATATTTACTTGAATTTCATCACCATTTCTTAAGATTTATATTCACTTGAATTCATTGATTATCTTAAGAATTATGTTGATTCA
>CM038793.1:308334126-308556454 GCA_021764765.1 Vicia sativa | reverse complement strand
ATGAGGTTGGAGAAAAAAAAGAGAAAAATTAGAAAAAAGAAGAGAAAAGCTTTGAAAAAGAAAAAAAAGTATGAATAATGTTGTGTTAATAAGTGAGGTGTTTTGGTTTGACAATTTGTGATGAAGAAGAAGTTTGATTGGAATTTTATTATTTGGAACTTTGTGAGCTGATCACTTAGGTTTAGGCAAGTTTTTGTTTCATTAACTTTGACTTATCACTTGTTTGTTGATTCAAGCCACATATAACCTTGAAAACCTTCTGATTCTTGCATTTGTATTTTCAATTGAGTTTTGGATGAATGCATAATTTAGTCTTTTGTTTGCAAGATCGTGGATGAGTGTTTTTGTCCCCGCCAGGTGTTCTTCATTCAACGGGTGAAATTTTGCTAGGTTGATTCATGATCGCTTATTTTATTTTAAAATGTTTTGCATGATTTTTGTATTTAGGCTTTGTTTCATTTATATGTTATTGTTGTAGGATAGTGGTAAGTATGTATTTTATCGTACGCTTTCAACTACATTTGTTTTCCGCTTTTAAAAACTTGTTGATTATTGATTCTTTGATTATCGCCTTTGTTTCTTTAGGTTTACTTGACTTTGTTTGAGGACAAACAATGTGTCAAGTTGGGAGAGTTGATAAGTTCCAAATGTAGTTATTTTGTGGTATATGTTTTGGCACTTATCCGTTCTTGTTTATTAATAATTGTTGATAACCTCATTTTTGTTGTAAATAATGCTTTATTGTGTTTTGTGCAAGCAAAATCGTTTGATTAGTTTAAATGTGTTTTGTAGGTATTTGTGCGTGTTGACATCGAGAATAAAGTGTCAAAGACACGACCAAGATGCGGTTTGATGAATAAAAGACTAGTTTGTCGAAAGACCAGTAGCGCGATAGGTCAATGTAGCAGTCAAAGGCTGATTTTGGCCAAGGCTTTGGTAACGTTTCGACGTAGAGATATTTTGGGTGCTGAAATGCGATTGAGGCCGTGTGCGTGTGTTTAAGTAGGTTTATATGTAAATGTCGGGAGGCATCTGTTTTCGCCACGAAAGGAGGTCGATGTGTTTAGTTTTATAACTTCATTTTCTTCATTTTGTTATGGTTTTGGGGTGGATTTTGATCTCATTTCATCAACCTTATTTTTGATAATAAATTGCTTAGAAAACAACATTGGCTTTGCATATGTATGATTGAGGTGGATCGTTAGGCCTTTTAAAAACCGTGTAAATTTTTGGTTTATCTCTTCCTCTATGTATTGTGTTTTTGTTGGGTTTGTTTGTATTTACCTTGAACTCATGTATATTTGTGGCCTTGGCGTATAAAGCTTGTTTTACTTAATCAGTTGGTGATTGTTTAAGTACCTTATTTTAGGGATTTGTTTTATAGACATAGACTACGAGATTCTTACCTAGATGATTATATGTTAGTCAATGCTAGAAACGGGTTTGCACCGCTTATTTACTTAGAGTATTTGATCTTAATGCCTTGTGGTTGGTTGTTTCCTAGCTAGAGATAGTTACGAAAGTGTGCAATTGACTTATGTGTTTAGGTAGGCTAGACTGGATATCGAAAGTATCGTGTTGAATTCTCAATTTAGGTTAGAAATAGCTTGGGTCGGTGGAGAGTACGTGATTACCGGATTAGTATCGTAGGGATGTGTATAACAGATGGTATTTAAGTCTGACGTGGTATTGTGCATTATTCCAAGTTGTAGATTTTTCGTCTTTCTTACAACTATTTAATCGGACTCATTAAGATATAATTTTCTAACCATTAATCAATAACCAATCTGGACACGATATTACTATATATAATCCTAACCTATATATCAATTGCAAAAATAATAATCTCTTTACTTTTTTGTGCGCTTTTACATCATTTGAACACGAACCACGATAACTTCAGCCTCAAGGGTATACAAGCCTTTGTTCTTCACGCCTCAAGACTTCCTTCGACCCCTTAATTGACTCTTTAGGATACTTTTCCCCTTAAAATTATATCACTTTGTCGAATTCACCAAGAGAAATCAAATTTCTCTTGAATCAAGTACATATCCTGACCAAATTATAACCTTATTGACTCATCATGGAGTTTGATTCTCACGTGATCCAACACTGTAATCTTAAGCTTTGTTGTTCCCAGAATACACATCCACCATCTCGATCACATAATTCCCGAACAAGTATTTGTTTGAGTCATGTTATGCACCTGTAATCCATAATCCACTCCTTCGGGTTATTGAAACCACAAGAACATCGATTAGTCGAAATCATCTTGAACAATACATTGCCATTATCCTTTCCTCCATGATCTTTCAAGCGCTCAGGCAATACTTTTCAGTGACCGCCTTCTACAATGATAACATTGAATACCGATGCTTCACCAGAAAACTTGCTGACTTTACCTTTCTTCTTGTCAAACTACTATCCTTTTGCAAGAATTTTCCTTAACGTCAAACCTTCTTCACCGAGTATAAGGTTTATACCCCTTCGTTCGCTCAAGTCCTTTGAATACAAGGATGATCAACTTCTTCAGTCGGGGACCTCTATACAGAGTTTCTTTGACAGTACGTGATCCGACAATAACGCACAACAACAACACTTGATCTTCATGTGCGATCTTCACATCAATATTTTCTAGATCAAGAATCATTGTTGAACATATCTAATCAGAATACATCACTTTGTCTTCAATCATCTTGAATACAAAGCTTGCTTAAGGTAGATTCAAGCAACAATACGTCACAAAATTTCAAGTTTCACCCCTAACCCTACCAGTCTTCGCCTCCTTTGATACCGTCCGAAGAACCTTTCAACCTTATCGTCGTTCTATCATCATAGTCTTCTCATATGTAGTTAACACAACGTTCATGGTGCTTCTCTCACAACGCTCCAAATAACTCTGAACAGTGAGATTTCATCTTGGCCACGAGACCAAAATCGTTCACTCCAGGTGAATTTTTCAATCTCATACTTTGTTGAGGCATCTTCTCCACACTCACCACTAATTTGTTGTAAATTGGATGCCTTGAAACAATATAAACTTGTTTCTTAATGATAAGAAACAAACATGGTATATATATGAGGAACACGATGAACACAAGGGATTGATTATTAAGCATTATTCTTTCCTTTCTTCAAATCAAGATTACAAGTATACAAGAATAACAAATAACCTCTCACCCTAAATTAGGTTCATGGTGATGCAATAATGAGACTAGTATGCTATTCATTAATAAACCTAACATACTAAACTAATGATATTTATCACAATACTCATTAAAGCTAACTTAGAATAAAACTAATAACAATTGATATAACAATATATTAATTCAATGCTAACAATCCTATCCTTTGATACTACAAGCTAGAACACACTTCACTACAACTTTGTAACACATCGACAATAGCATGTAGGACCACTGGAACATCGTGTCAACATGTGTCCTTTATGTACCTCCATATAGATTAAGCAAGCTAGATCAACTTGAACACTTTGAAAACTTTGAACACTTCTCCATATTATTGTTTTGCAAAATACATCAATCAAAATGACCAATTCACAAAGAACTTCAATCTTCCTCTTACGTAAATTATGGAAAAGAACTCTTCAAGATATAACACTTTGTTTAGATCCGAACAAGTGACATCCAGTAGAATAATTGGACTTCATCACCCAGCAGAATCAATGGTCTTCATCAGAGCATTCGTCGCAAGAACAACATTCTTCAATTTATCGTAGTTAAGCACAACAATAACGAGTCGGTAACATCAAGATCATATGTTTATACATGGTCCATTCGGTTGCTCCAAACAAAGCAGATAATCCAACAAATTATTGGTGTCATATCCCCAATTATAGTTTACATAAGTATCTAAATTTGGATGTGCATGATCAAGGGTAATTTTGACTACGTGGTTAGGTTCATCAACACGTGGATGCTCATCGATCACTAGGTGTCTACATTCACCAATATCATAATATAAATCACATATGTTTCATACAAGCCTATTAATTCCATGCTCGTAATTTAATCATTCTCTAACTCGGTTTGGTGCCTTCGAAAATTAGAAATATGTGGTATAATTGTCTTTTAGGCATCAATTTAATTACACTTTCAAGTCGAGCACACTTGATTGTGGGTTCTTATTTGTTAGGATATTGAAAGAAGTTGCATCTTGTTGATATAGGTAGTATCAATTAATCCTTATAAGTCTTCCTTTAACCATGTAGTCCCTTCCCACAATTCGGGGATACAATTCATTTTTGTTGTGAATTGGATGCCTTGGAAACAAAATATAAACTTGTTGCTTAATGATAAGAAACAAAAGAGTATAATATATGAGGGACACGATGAACATAAGGATTGGTTATTAACTTGTTATTCTCTCCTTTCTCTTCAAATCAAGATTACAAGTATACAGAATAACAAATAACCCTCTCACCCTAAATTAGGATTTGCGGTATGCAATAATGAGAACTAGTATGCTATTTATAATAAACCTAACATACTAAACTAATGAGATTTTATCACAAATATCCATTACAATCTAACTTAGGGTACAAGCTAACAACCAATTGGACATAACAGGCCCAATTCGATACTAACAATCTTAACATCCTTCGACACTTCTGCTAGAACACACCTCACTGACTTGTAACACATCGACAACACATGTGAGCAGATCTTATTGCCGCTAAACTCCATCGAACGCCGAACAAGATACTACCTTCGACCCAATAGAGTTCGTCCAACATCTCACAATTTTGATGTAAGTAATGCCCATTTTGATGTAAGTAATTTCTATAGAAGGAACCTCATGGTTTTCCTAATTTTAGAGTCTCGCTAGCTTTTGAGGTATTGACCTAGGCCACTTATTTTTGTACCTTCTTCCATTTTATATCAATTGGGCTATCCCTTCATTAGGGAAAAGAATCAAGATTTATAGAAATAACATGCAAACATGCAACAAGATGTGTCACTACTCTTTTCGGATGACAAAATCAATTCTCCAAAAACTATATTGGTTGTCCTAAGAGACAACATTGCAATCAATTGCTTTTGAATTCTCTAAAATATCAATGCTTTCTAGTGCTAGAAAATCATAAGTGTGAAAGACAAATAGTATGAAAATATGTTGATTGTTGAAACACGCTTTTCATATTGGGAACTTTACTTGAAGTGGATTTGAGTGATGTCTCTACAAGAAACCTCGTCTCGCCTCCACCAATGGAGAAACTCCAATCAAGTTTACACATCCATGTTTCCTCTATCCACTATACACCAAAACATTTGTCGGTCAAGTGTCGATCTTTCCTCTTATAGGTCAATCAAAAATTCACGATGTCTTTTTCACACACACCTAACACGGAAATATATCAAATAAGACATCTCTCTAACAAAATCGTTTTGATATTTGAATCCTAAAATTCTTTATAATGAATGACTTATTTTCTAAACGTATCTCGATACACCTTGCTATAAATTGGACAAACCTCGTCATAAAGAAATATATTATTTTAATGCTTTTAGACAAACATGAGAGACATATAATAGTTGTCAATGTATGATCAAATGAATCACCAACATTAGGCATGACCATTTCAAGGAATATAACATTGAGGAAGGTAGATAGCAAAGGTTTACCCAAAACAACACTACTATGAACTAGTTTTTAAGAATCACGACAACGTGATGATATATATGTCTAGCATCAGTATAATTGATTTTGTCTTGTAATGTGTTCAGGCCTACCAACTTTATGTCACTTATTTAAAGAACAAAGTCATGGATGATAATTTTATACAAATAATGTAGGGAACTTTATATCAAACAAATAGGAGTAATCCGTGCTCAGTTTTGAAAAGATATTTCTTATTTGTTACGAAAATATATTTAAATAATAGGAGTTTTTTTTTTTTTTGTAACTAAAGTATTATATATAAAGAGAATTAAGGGTTATTTTTAAAAATCTGTTTACACTTTAAAATAGGAAAATTGATTAAAAATTATAAATCAATTTTTAGATTATGAAAGATATAACAAAGCATTTTCACTAAAAGTAAAACTACAATTAGAACGTGTAATTTTTCATAAAAGATCAATTCAAACAAAGATTTAAGATTCTATACGTATTGTTCACATTTCAATCTGCATTCGAAAGCAAATTACATTCCTTGTCAATCAAATGATCCATATTGTAGTCAAACCACACCTAATTTGGCTCCTTTAACCTTTTATCCGACAAAAAAAACATTATCCATAAAATTGAAGACACTCTTCCTCCTCCACCACGGTTACCAACCCCAAAAGCTATCTCCTCCAAATTTTCTTGATCCAAAGCAATTAAAAGGAATGATCCCTATTTTCCAAATTTACATCACAAAAACACTTTAAAGTATCTAAAGAAAGTGATACCTATACACCAAAAGATCATTTATATAGAGTCTATTAACAAGAAGTCTCAAGCAAGACCTTAATTTTGAAAGGCACTTTCGATTTCAAACCAAACCCAAAGCCACATCAAATCTATTAAGAGGTCAAGAGGAAACAAAACTAGCATAGTTGGCATAACACGAAGCTACGAAAATCCAACCTCAAGTTTGAGACCATTCGACCGTATCTATGCCAACGGACACGTCGCGAAAGTCTCCAAGCGGTCCATCAAAGACAATTAAACGAGCAAAAGAATCGGATCTTGAACCAACACTGCAGATAAAACAAGGTCACCCACTTTCACCTTCCTTCACCCCTCATTCCCCACAAAGCGTCTTCAAACAAGAAGCGAATATAAATCCGGAAAAGCCTCGTTCAAAACCATGTCCTCTAACATAGCTTCCCAAAAGACTATTATAATAATTACCCATACAAAACCTACTATTAGAAACAATTAGATAATAAGTGAATATATTCTCAATCTTAATAATGTCTCTCCAGAGAACAAGAAGAATTGGCAATTTTAGAATCACCACCACAAATAACTTGCATAGATAGATCTCATCGGCTTTCAAAATATTATACCAAAGGGACTCATGACTTTGAAAAAATTTCCATCTCCATTTGCTAAGGAGGCTAAATTAAAATCCACAATATTTTAATCCTAAACCCCTTTCTCAAAAGGTAAGTTAACATCCTTCAACTAACCCAATGAATCTTCCTCTTTCTTCCACACCCTCCCAATAAAAATATTTTGAATTCTAGTGAATTTTTAACTATCTTTGTCGGTATTTTGTAGATAGACATAGTGAAAATAGTGAGAAAACTTAAGATGGACTTCAGAGTAATCCTACCTTAAGATTGAGAAAGCGATTTTTCCAATCCAATAATCGCTTTCTCATTTTGCTCAAGAAAGGATTCAAGACGACGCCTTCCTTGGACTGCACTAAATGGGTATACCAAGAAAAGTGATTTTGCTATCTTCCACATTGCAAGAGATAATAAGGCGGCTTCAAAAAGTTGTTGCTAGAGTTGATTCAATCAATTTGCTTTTGTGATTATTAACATCAAGACCCGACAAGTCGAAAGCCCTCAAAACTGTCTTGATCGCTGCACTTGCTTCCAAGAACCTTCACCTACCAAAAGCGTATCTTCCGTAATGGAGGATGTCTAAAAATACCTCCTTTGATGTCAAAACCACATAATTCACCTATTTCAATTGATTTCCTCTGCCGCACTAATCTTTCCGCTACTAAAACAAAAATAAAAGGGACACGAATCACCTTTTCTCAAACCTCTCTACTACAAACTCATTTGTTAGACTCCCATTAACTAACACAACATTTTACTTTATTAAACCAATAACTCCATCCATCTACACCACTTCAACCGAACCCGTTTATTGGGCTCCCATTAACTAACACCAACATTTTACTTTGGAAAACCAATAACTCCATCCATATACACTACTTCAACTCAAACCCCATTTTCTTCAACATAAAATGCAAGTTCCAACTTACTTTATCATAAGCCTTTTCAAAATCCATTTTAAAAGAAGACAACAACTACCCTCTTTTATAACATAATCTAGCACTTCATTAGCCATCAAAACTCTATCAAACAAATGTCTTCCTTACACAAAAACTTTAAAAAAAGTAAAATATATTCGTAGTATAAGTTTATTTATGAAAATTAAATAATTTTTATTTTGAGTCTAATTAATGTCTTTAACGTGACTCAATTAAATTTAGTGAATGGTTACGATTTTTAAAAATTTAATCATTTTATAGATCATTTTAGTTTATTTTTCGTTAGCTTTTTTTAGCTTTATAATATTTTTATAATAAAGCTTTAAAATAATCAAAAACACTAATAACATAATAAATATATTTTATTTTAAATTTCACTTTAATAACGAATAATGAAAATGTAAAATTTATTTATTCGGTAGAATAGTGTTTGGAAACACACATTTAAATCTCAACAATTGTATTTTACTTTTTATTTATTTATTATAAATTAGTATTTTGTTGAGTTTTCAATCGAAGACAAAAGTATTCAAAGGACATGTCTTTAAATTCTAACAATTACATTTTATCATCATTTAATTTTTTATTTTTTTGTTTATGATCTATTACCTCGATTGAGAAGCATCTTTTATTTTTTATTCTTTTTATGTATGACAAATTACCTTGGTTGAACTGATAATCTTATATCACGACAGTTAAAGAAAACTGTTTTGATATATATTTCATTTTTTAAAAATTTTAAATGCTTAAAACCTAACACTTTTTATTATAAATTTTCATCATATATCACAACGGTTTTAATTAACAATCGTGGTGATATGACTTATTCACTTTAACGAAAGAGAACTAACTAGTTTGTCTCTTCAGTTACATATTTTCATTTCCATCATGAAACAACACCAGCATCAACCCTAACAGATTTATGACACTGTAATTCTTTACTCGTTGCTTGTGTTGTAGGATTGCATAGGTTGTTGATCAGTGGTATTAACACAGTTATTTAACGTTAATTGCAGTTATCTTTTCAGTTAATAGTCAAATATTTTATTTTTTTACCGCTTTATACTTTGGTTGTGTGTTTTAGTGTTTTTATGGTCAAAAGAATAAATCGACAAATCGATACAAAACTCGAAATTTCGGAAGAAATGCAAAATCCACCTACAAGAGGCATAACACGGGCCTTGTTGCAACCTCTGGGAGTTGAACTTTGAAATTAAAGATTGAAGGCCAACGGGCGGTCGTGTTGCCCAACACGGATTGTGTTGGCCTGTGACACTGATTTCTGAACTGTTTCCTATTTTGTCCAATGGTTAAGTTGTGGGGGAGTTTTTAGCACTTCCATCCAACCTAAGTGAGTTTTTACTATTTAGATAAGTTTCCACGATGAATTAGAGGACTTTTGCGGACGAAGAATTGAGCGATAGGAGATTGAAGCTTATGCAAATTTTGGAGAATGAAGACCTTTCATGGCGGAAACAATTAAATATCAAAGTTCATCATTAATTTGTAATGTTTATCTTTATTGCAATTGAAATTCTTTTGATCAATATGAATAGCTAAACCCCCAAGGGGTTGTCTCGATTTGATTACGTAACAATGTTGAACTCACGAGTTTATCAATACATTTGTTTTCTACTCAATTTAATTGTACATGGTTTTTATGCTTTCTGATCGGACCAATTAGGATTGATTCACGGTTAACAACCGTTGAACCGTGGTTGTTAAGGTTTTGTACGATTAGACTATAATAGATATCACCTAAGACTAGGGATACTCTATAGTTACCGGCTAACTCTTGATAAAATCAAAGCTTGTTTTCCTAATAATTTCTAAGGATTTAGGGTTTAGAATGAATGTTCAAAGGTTTTCCCACTAAGGAATTAGGGAAAATAAATTAAAAGTGGTAATTGAAGATTATGAAATTGTTGAATAGATCATAATTCAAGGTAGTTATAGGACAAAATTACACACCTACCCTAGCATGCCGTCTCATATCTATTAAAAAAATATGCAGTTCTTGAGATTGATATTTGGGGAATTTCCCCTTTATTACTATAAGATAAAATAGTACACTTGCTATTTTTCTTATTATTAATCTTCTTCGCTGTTTATCGTTTTTGAGTTGTTTATTGTTTGCCCATCGCCCTGATAGTGTAATATTGGAATGGGAATATCGTTTTTGTTTTCTGTTCCACGAGTTGTTGAACTATGTTATCTTGGAAAATTGTGATACCTTTTTGAGTAAATTATTTCATATATTTTTTAAAATTAAATGAAGATGATTCTACAATTATTTAATCCAAATACTGAGCTCAAAGATAATTATGTCTGGTGGAAGAATGCCCATGGTTTATAGTCAAGGTTAATGGTCAAATGGATTTTCAATGGTTGGATTTGCAATCTAATTCAGATTTATGTTTTCTTGTTGATATTTTTGTGTCTTCTCTTTTAATTGTTTTACTTGTAATCTGAATTGAGTATATCTCTTGTGCTTGTTATTAATTCAATTCTATTTACTCATAAAAAAAATGTAAAGGATCCATAGAAGCTTTATACATCAGCAAGATTGAAGTCTTTTCCTTCTAACTAAAGAAATAATGCATGAAATTAATTTATTATAAGAAAATCACTCAAACTTGAAAAATGTTCAGATATTGTGTAATTTTCAGCCCTCCAAGAAAAAGTTTCTAGCTCCACCTGAATATAAATATCTTTCACTTTGATGATACACCTTTAAGCTTAAGTTTTCATGTTCTTGTATTTTTCTATTGTTCTCTTGAAACTCTTCCTTCTGTTTCATGGTCCTCTCTTGCTTTTCTTCAAAGTTCTTATTTTGCCTTTGTTCTTGATCATGATGCATATCATAGTTTACACCATCTGTCATTAAATTATTAGTAGTTGATCCAAATTGATCTTAGATTATTTTTAGTATATATACTTTTTGAATTTGAATATAAGCAAAATCTAACTAATTTTAACATATTTAATTTTGAGATTAGGTGAAATTTAAAAGTTCATTCAAGGACTTACTATTGGAGAAATTATCAATGATGAAAATTGAATCAATTGAAAATTCATACGGTGGTAAACTATCACCGTATGTTTCAAACTTCTATATGATCGTATTTGTTGATGTGTATCTATCGGTCCTCTTATACGCATATTCTATTAGAACTCCTTACTCTTGATATGCCGCAAGAAAGCTTTTTAGAAAATAGTCTTCATCATTCTTCATTTTCCTATCACCAACATAAAATTTTCATTATTTATTTAATAAAAAATATTGCAAAACTATATTTTAAAGTCACTTTATGCTTTTAACTTATCAATGAAGTATATATATATATATATATATATATATATATATATATATATATATATATATATATATATTATAATTCAATAAAAATGAAAATATTTAAATTGTGTACAATAAACATCTAATTTGTTTTAGTCCATTCATAAGAATTTGATTATCAGTTTGATTTCATCTTACCTATCTAGTATCAACCAAGTAGCCTTTAGCTTTGTGGCTGATTTTAATGCAACAGCCTTAGGTGAAGATCCCATAGCAATTTCTATCTTAAATCCAACCTGAAATTATGATGCACAAATACGTAAACAAGGACATTAATAGAGGCATTTGTCCCTATGTGATGTTGAATTTAGGCTTTTATGTAATGGATTGGAATATGCTTATACTTTGTTAATATTATAATTTGCTTATAAAACAATTTACCTTCATTGATTTATAAAATTGAAAAATATGAGCAAGCTCTTCATTTTTCTTATACTCATTTTTCCTTGCAACTTCTGCCTCAATAATCTTCTGATTTGCACCAAATGCTAACCTACTGTCCACACTGATTTTGCATCCACTATCCAAAAATATTATTGAAAAGAAAAGTTACTATATAATTACAAGAAACTTGTCAAAAGCTTCCTACAAGGTTATATATATATACTTGGAGTGATAACTTGGTGAAGAACTACAACAAGAGTGAGGTTATCTCCAGCCACTAGTGATAATCCATTAGGAGCCCAATGAAAAACTTTTGAATTGAACTCTCTACAACTATCTTTGATCACAACCACACTTTGCACTACCATGTCAATGGAAGTAAATTAAGAAACTTCACTTTTTTCTAATACCAAAGTAATGCATTTCTTGAATACATCAAGTATATGCTAAGTTCCCCTTGGTATAGTTAGTATATATATACTAAAATGTTCCCCTAATAAATTGATGATTGGATTTTAATAATATATTAGCTGAAATTCTAATGTTTTTTTTTTGTCAAATCATTGTCCTATATTATTGTCGTAAATCATTGTCCTATTTGATTGTTCTAATATGATGTTATAAAGAATAGACAAAGCCTCAAAGATATGTGATTAAACTTCCTATGAATATGAATCATTTGCCGGTTAAAGTACAAATGTGTCGCACTCACTCAATTAGTATTAAAAGAAATAACTTTGATAATTAATAATTATATTATATTTGCATAAAAGTATACGTATATGATTACGTATTATCGAATTTAATTTGAAAGTTAGTTGAAAATGTGGCTAATAGTTCTTAATTGGGTTTGGTTGTTTCTTCATATGACTACGGCAAGGAAAACAATTTTGCCCTTGGTTTTACTTTACACTACTAGAAAATGGTATTTAGCATCGGTTGTTTTACAATGTCAAAGGCTAAAATGTCGACACTATAACCTATTTAGCGTTGGTGTCGGACGGTTAAACGTTTGAAGTTAACACGTTAGTGTCGGTCATTAAGACCGTGTTTATTGTGTGTCGGCTTGACCAAATCTACTCGAGGCTAACATACATCCAACGCTAAAAACAAATGTCAAGAACAAAAACTTAGCGTCGGTCAGGCGGAGCTAACGTCAACTTTAAAAATCAGCAAAACCTCTTTAGCTTGGGTAACACGAGGCTAAAGTCAACAAAAAGTTAAAAAAATCATTTAACTTAGGCCGATGCTAAAATCAACTTAAATAAGTCAAAAAACTTATACTTAGCGAAACCGATGCTAAAGTCTATTTTAGAAAGTCAAAATAATTGTTTCAACTAATATATAATAAGCTAGACCATCTACATACGCATTTCAATCTTTTATAAGAAGCTACACATTCTACACAAGCATTTCAATGTAGGTAATTATGACACAATATTATGCATTTGTCTAGGAAGCTGTAAGGAAATATTAGCAATGGTCTAGCAGACGTTGACCTTATTGCAGAAATCTCTAAGAAAAGTGGCAAATAACAATCCACCAAACTGATGCACTATGAAATTCATAAGAAATACATGAATTCATATAGGTTCCAAGAGTTATGATTGATTAATTTGTGCACCTACTAAAGTTGGTTATCACCTATGTAACATAGACAGAGATACTAACACCATGTGTATTCTCTACTATCAAAGTGCTTAACAATAATATCAAAGTGCTCAACACGACTCATAGTCAGATGCATAGTATCAAATTCACATAGTCAAATTCAGAATCCAATTTGCAATAATAAAATTCATATTAGTTTATAAGAAAGTTCAAACACTTATATTCCCACCAATATAATTATTTAGTTCGAGCGACTGTGTCTACACATACAATTAAAAATAAATAAAAATGTAAAAATTAATATAGCCACAATTAGCATCTTAATAAATAAATAATTTAAAAATAAATCAATAAATATGTAGCGTCGGTTGGACCGTGTCTGCATTATCAAATAAAAATAAATAAAAATATGATAATTAGTAGTCTCGGCTTGGAAGAAGCTAATTAATCAATAAAATTTAATATAGAAATAAAAATAAAAATTACTTAAAGTGAATTTAGTGCGTAAGCGTGGGTCTGGGCCGACGCTATTATGAAAATTAGCGATGGCGACGCTAAGTCTGAACAACTAAAACACAATTTTCTAGTAGTGTTTAGTTTTATCATTACTCGAAGATATGAGTGACGTTGGAAGGAAAAAGGAGAGATGATATGCGATCCTAACTATCAAGAGTAGTAGCATCATTGAAAGCAATGTAAAAAGAGTTTTAAAGATGTGGTGAAGTTTTTTATGTAGTTTCAGATATGTTGCATTTGTATTCTCACGATCTTTAAAGGGAAATGGAAGGTTTGGAGCGGGTGAAGAATGATTATATATGTTGATCTTTCCAATACATTGTAGATATTGCTATTCAAGGTTACAATAAGGGAACCATATAGTAATTAATGGCTAATGTTTTGGAGGAGAAATAAATAATAGTAATTGCATAATATTGTCCTTTAACAGAGGAGTTATTGTGTCAAAAATAATAACACATGCTCAAATTATTTTGTCAATTGTGTGGATTAATGTTGGTTACTACCTATTGTGCCCCTTCAAGATAGTGTCACAGTCAACATCCCATACATTGTTTCTTAGAAGAGTGAATCTGGCTCTAGATAGTGCCTTAGTGAGTTCATTTGCAAGTTGTTCTTTGTGGATATGTGAGTTACTCAAAGATGTTCCATATGAACCAATTGTCTCACAAAATGATTAACAATGGCAAAATGCTTCATTCTTGAGTTAAAGACCGAGTTAGAGTACAAATAAGTAGCTCAAACATTGTCGTAAAATAATTTTGTAGTTGAAATTAGGCGTACAAATTAAGAGATCATTTGTTAAGTTCTCACAATGAGTGATTACATGATCACCTATTACAAATTCGTAATAGACAGATAAATTAGAGAAAGTAGCTCTTATTTCTTCCACATTAAACAAACATTAACTCTTAGCTTCTTTGTCAAACACATATATTAGGGCAAGGTTAGCGATTCGGACGAACAAAAATACTATACCTTATCCATTCAAAATGGTTTACTGCGACCTACCACCCAAAGTCTTGGAAATGCCCATATTGGGGTCTTATATAACACCCAATTTAATTAATATTATTTTGTTATCTAATTATTTGATACTGGTGATCTTGTTGTATGATTGGTATTTTGGTGTATTAGAGACCCCTTTGGTGTAGAGCAATAGTCTTAAAAAATATAATTTTAGGTGTTGAGGGTGTGTGAGTAATAGTGTATAGATGGGTGGTGTGGTGAGTGGAGCTAATTAGCAACATTAGTTAATGATTAATTAGTTAGATATATACTACTATTGGTATTATTTAATTTAATGAGTTAAATAAATAAGTATTATTATTATTATAATTGGTGGAAGTAAATAATAGTGAAAATAAATTAATAAAAAAGAAAAGGGGTTTTGGGGTAGAAAATTGTCGAACACGAAATATGAGAAAGTGAAAGAGGAAGCTAGGGCTCAAGGGAAAAGGAGATAACCATTGTTAAGAGATATAAGATCTTGAAAGAACTCTAAGGTAACATGGGGTTCTAGTTATCTAAGAGTGCTTGCTAGAAATTATTCATCTCATATGTTCTAAACCTTCAATTGTGAAATTATGTTTTGTTGATCAAATTGGCTGCAATTAGATAATGAGAAATTGTATGATTATGATGATGTATGTTGGTGTGAGTTAATTTGTATGGACCATGTGATTGTGCATGTTGTATTGGTAAATTAGATGTGTTCATGAATCATGTGTTGAATATATGGAGTGATGATTGCATGATGTATGTATGATGTTAGAACCAATAAATGGGAGTTTTATGCTTTTATAATTGTTACACAATCATAGTATTTCGAATTATGAAACTAGGACTTTTACATAATGGAATTCGAGGTCGAAGGCCTCTAACGACAAAAATCACATTTTCAAGTTTTGTCAGGAGAGTTCGTTAAGCTAAAGTTGTGAGAACAACGTTGAAAAGTCCATGTTTTACCTTATGTAATGAGTTCTCTAAGCAAGTAGTAGTGAACACGCGAGTGATGACATAATGGACGTAACTTTGACCGTAAGTCCTAATCAAGTGTCATTCGAATCGTTGGAAAGTTGGTGCAATGTAATTTAACTTAAAATTAGTTTTGTACCAAAATCCAAACTAATTGATGTGTGGACATGTATTTGATGCATAGATTGTTTATGTTGTTTTGTGGAACATGTGCAAGTGCATTGTTATTGTCTATAGAGTTGTGTTGTTGTTGCATGTGTTGGCGATATTTGGTGCATGGTGGCGGTGTCGTGAGATACAATGACTATGGTGAAGGTTTTGTTTATTGTGGTATGTATAATATATTGCATGAATTCATGGTGTTGGATGGGGGTCGATGTTTGGTGAGCATTAATTTTATTCTTGGATTGGGTGTGAGTGTCTAGTTCCTATGGTGATAGATTAGAAAACGCTATTTGGTAGCGATTTTGGAAGGAGGTCCGTTTGGTGAACTTTGGTCCCGTGTGGGATCGGAGTGGTGAACCCGAGAGTCACATATTGATACCAAAACATCCTAGGTGGGGATCGGAGTGGTGAACCTAATAATATCCCATAAACATTTGGTTGAGATTAAATTGTGATCTTCACTAAATCTCTTTCCTATTAACGACACATAATTTAGCGAAGATTACAATTTAATCTCAACCATTCCTTTTAAATTTATGGTTCTTATTCATTCTCAATGAAATAACTTATGAGAATGAATAACAACGTTGGTTTAAAGGAATAGTTGAGATTAAATTGTAATCTTCACTAAATCAAGTGTCATTAATAGGAAAGAGATTTAGTAAACAATTTAATCTCAACCTTCATTTTAAATTCAACGGTTGTTATTCATTCTCACATGCATTCGATATAAGTTATTCATTCTCATATGATATGTCATATATATATATATATATATATATATATATATATATATTTGAAGCTCTTTGATTTAAAATTTGATGAGTCAATTTTTTTTTTTTACAATTTTAACAATTAAAAATAACTATTTTTTTGAAATATCTCAATATATCTATTGTGTCTGATGATAATTTTGTAGTATTTATCAACAAACAAACGATCTATGAGTAGTCCTATTGTGAAATTGTATTCCTACATAAAATTCTTACATCAAATAAAGAATAATAATGAAAATAACATTAAAATTAATAATTAAAATAAGAATTAGGAATAAGCTAAATAAAACTTAACTATTATATAATATCCACCATATTCAATCACTTTGTTTTCTTTTTTAAAAATAACTAATAATTATCCACCTAAATTGTAATACACGCTAATTCATGCACTACAAGAATAATTAAAAATTTTCGTGGGGTAAACTCCTCACAATGTCAAAATTTCTCACAAATATACAATTTGTGAGGAGACAAAACCTCTAGCAAAATACGTGGTATAAAATAATTTTCGAGGGATAAACATGTAATCAATTACACGGGGTTATCCCCGCTAAATGTCCAATATAATTTATCACTCGCATATAAGCAGTGGGCGGGAGCAGTGTGTAGTTTTATCTGTGTGTCTTTTGCGGGTTTTATCCTGGCAAATTACAATTCTATATTTATTATAACAATTACCCACGAACTTCTCTCGTAGTAAATTACAAAATATTTTAAAAAATTTTAACCTAAAATAAAACAAATAATAATAATATAATAGTTATAATATAATTAATATATACTTATATAATAAATATAAATTTATATAATAATTAAAATTAAAATTTAAAACATATTAAAAGTTATTCAAATTATAATAAAAGTTTTAAATTCAAAATACTTAAACTAATATTTTATTACAAATTAAAGAACTCTAAATGTTCAAACTAATTATGGTATTATTCTTCATTTTATTCTCTTGCTCTTCTTCTTCAACAACTCCTTCATTACCATTAGTTCTTCCAAATGCACCACCAAATTTTGTGAAGCATTTGCAATCCACCATTTGCAATCCACATTGGTTCTTGATACTCTTGTCTTGCCTCCTCAATTCTTAACTCAATTCTCTTATTTCATTTCTTGTTTATCTCTAATTGTTTTTCTTCAATTTCTATATTTCTTGTTAATTTATTCATCTTCTCAAATAGCTAAATTTCTTACATTAAACATTTCACGGTTATAATATGGTTATATTGTTATACAAAAATTTCTTGTTTTGTTTTATAAATAACTTGTATTTACATTTATACATTATATACAAAATACAAAATATGTTTTTTTTAACATTATAAAATACTTTTTTTATTAACATATAAAAATACATATTTTATATAAAATATATATAATATACTTTATATATCATATATATAATAATATTATTATTTATATATAAATTTATAATATATATACATATTATAAAAATATATAATTTGAATATTACTATATACCTATGTAATATTTATTTAATTTTATATTTATATATATACTATTTTTTAATTTATAAATATATATTATTTTATCATTTATTTATCATATATATTTTATTTTTTTATATAATAATTTTTAAAATAATATAATATTTATTATAAATTATAAAATCACAAAATAATAAACTATATATATATATATATATATATATATATATATATATATATATATATATATATATATATATATATATATATATATATATATATATATATATATATATAATATTAATTAATTAATTAATTTTGAAATAAAAATACATTATTTATATTTTATAAACTAAATATTAAAAACAAATATATACTAAATTTACTATTTAAACATTTATATGCAAAAAAAAAAAACGAAAAATTACACAATGTGTATCCAAATTAATGAAAAATTATTGATTGGTTGAAGTTTTCTTCTAAGATATATCACTTGCTACAAAAATAAATAAGAGAGTTAGACATATATATAACTAACAGAAAATAAATTAACAATAAATAGAAAACAATTCATTAAACATATAAAGACAATTAATAATTTTACATGAAATAAAATATAAAGTATTGGAGAATTAGGTTAAGAATTGGGGATGAAGATGACAATTTAAATAGATGGAAGAATAAGTTGAGAGATGAAGTTATATTTGAGTGGTTGATTGAAGAAACTGATAGTGTAACGTATATAGTGAGTGGAGCGACGATTAATGATGAAGTAATTGGCGTAGGCATCCCTAAAAAACGAGAATATTTAGCGAGGGTGCCCCTAAAGCGTCCAGATTGAGAATTGTAGACTGCACGCGCAGTCTGCACTGGTTGATTAGACCAAAAGTTGTCTTTTTGCGTGAGGTTGCCCTAGCTAATTGCATATGATAGTTTGTTTGGGGTAGCCCGTGGTTAAATGCCTTCAATTTTGGCGCTACTTTATTTTTCAAGGAGTAGCCCCTCGCAAATCAACTTTTTAAAATTCAAAAAATTCATCTTCCCTTGCAAGGGGATACCCTACGTAATTAGTTTTTTTAAAAAATAATTTTCACTTAGTGAGAAGATATACCTCTAGTAATGTTTTTTTCTTACGGGGTTTAACCCAGGCTAAATACCTTCACAAATACTAACATTTCTTGTAGCGATGATGCTTATCTATAAAATATATTATTGAAATTTTCCAATTAAAACAAACCAAAAAATTATAATTAATCATGATGCTTGCTTATCCTTATCATAAACAATCTGAACTACTTACCTTTTCTAATTTTTCTATCTTCAAATACTAAACTGCAGACAAATTTATTTAACTATTCAATGTTTTCCAACTCAAACATATTATTACTACTCTCTTTAGTCTTCTTCTACCTTCAAATGAATCACAGCAAACGATAACTAAACAATTTTTCATATGGAAATACGAAAGAGTAGGGATGTTCATGATGGTTATTTTAAAAAATTAAATTATAATTATTTTCAAACTATTTAAATAGTTTAATTTTTTAATTATAAATTATAAAAATAAAATATAAATTTGATTATGATTATATAATAAAATTTTTATTCAATTTTTTAAAAAAATATATTTTTAACTGAATAAAATTAATAACTATTTAATTATATCTAAATTATATAAATTTATAACTAAAATTATTAAATATTAAATCGGTTAATAACCATTCAATTATATTAAAATATTTAAAACAAATTTAAATTTAGTTATTTTACACACTTCTACCAAAGAGTTCAATGGCACAAGCAGTAAACCCTCTAATACTTGTGAAAACACTAATCAGAGAAAGAAAAGACAAAAAACTATGATTCAAAGAAAGAAAAGAAAAACAACACACTTGTGCTACTTTTGTTTTGCTTTATTAAAAAATATTTTTATTTAAATTATTGCATAATTTTTATTTATCATCCTAATCGATTCGTTAAAATATTGTTATAGTTTTACTTATATAATGATTAACCTATGACACAAATGACTATTGCTCAAGACAAGACATATGAATGCAATATAGTTATAATCAATAAAAAACTTCATTCATTGGCAAACAATAATAGAGAATAAGAAACTACTTTATTAACCAATCTTATTTATATAATTAATTCAAATGATGCCATCTTTTCTCAAATGCAAATTGATTGGTTTCATAATCTCAGTGTTTTGTATTGCTCACAGGAGGTCTGCCAGGTTTGCAACATGGACCTTGATCACACACAATTGGTTGACATTCAAGATTAGGATACATAGGATTCTTCTGGCAACACCATGGTAAATCCTCTGCATTACCAACTTGAACACCTACAATAGCAACAATTAACACAACAAACTTAAACAACATCTTCAAAAAAGATTCCATTATAACAAAGAGTAGTTTGCAAAAAAAATTAAGTTGAATATCTGATATTGAGTATTATTTGTGAAAATAATATATTATATTTATAGGCAATAAAATAGAATTCTCTAAAATTTCAAATAGAATTTCTAATAAAATCCACTAAAATAGAATTATATCAATCCATTAATGGAAATATTGAATAGCCTCTATATTATAGTTAATTAATTCTTTTAACATAAGATTTAGTGTTTTTGTGAGGTATGATTTGACTAATACAAATTAAATATTAGTGCTCACAACATCAAAACCATGTCCTTATAAAAGTAAATTATTCTAAAATATGATTAAAACCACCATTTGATTGGTAAACTAAAACCTTTTATTTTATTTTTGTTAATCTTTGTTAAACATTAAACAAATCTTGTAAACTATGAGATATATACTGCTCCCTATTAATATAGAAATGGATCACATGTTTGTCATAGTAAAATATTAAGAGGTTTAACTTAGAAATATAGTTGTACTAGATAAATAATCCGTTGCATGGGTTTTATTAGAATATACATTTAGTATTTATTTTAAACGATTAAAAAAGTTGTAGTTTTGATAATAATTTAGCAAAATAAATAAGTTTTCAAATATTTTAATGTAATTGGATTTAACAATAATTTTTATTAAAAAATATTAAACTATTTAAATGTGAGAGTTTGTATAAAGTTAAAGTGTAAATTTGATAAATATTTTAAAATAATAAACATAATTTTTGTTAAATATAAAATTTTCAATACATTTGAATGATATATTAAATTTGATATTGCACAAATAATAAGTTTAACTTGATTTCACTTCTTAGTGTATTTTTGTGTTGTATTTTGTATATTTATTATTTAACTTGTATAACAACTCATTTGTGTTTTTAATAAGATAATATATAGATAAATAAAAGGAGGAACAAGAGGGGACTAGACCAAAACTTTCAAGAGGAAAACCTAAAGAAAGCGACTAACTATTCTTTATAAAATTTTCTCAAAAAATGGGGATGAACTATAATGAATTGTGGGAATCGAAAGACCAAAGTTAGTAGAGGAGTCTGCATAACTATTCTCTCTAAAATGTGGAAACCACAAAATCTAAATTCTAATTATATGAACACAATTTAACCATCTATTCGAATTTGCCAAGGCACCTATAAGGCGGATTGAAAGCAAGAACAACCATAGAAGAATCGTTTCAATCAAAGTTAATTCCAATTCTTCTTATTAGCGAACTCATATAACTAACATAGCTCTGGTGAGTTCACGATGAGAGAATTAGCAAAAACCGGAAGCAAAAGCATCAAAAATTACCCTCATGATTTCTCACTACAAGAAATGTGTGCCTAACGAAATAGGATAGCGACGTGATAAGCATGTGGAAAAAGAAGCATGTTACGACGTGATAGTAACGTCAATGTATTATTAGATTAAACAAAATAAAAGAACGTTATCATATGGTGAGTCAGTGAATCTACTTTTTATATGTATGACGTGTAAAACACGTCGCAACTAAATAAATAAATAAATTAAGGAAAAGTTATAACGTTATCACATGGTGGAAAATTTGAATTTTTTAAATTTCAAGTAACGACATGGTACTCACGTCCCAGCTCTTAAGGAGGAAAATATTTGCTGCATTGACGTTGACATATACTGCAAACTGAAGTAATTATAGAGTCTTTAATTATTTTATACCGTTTGAATATAGAGACATGCTTCCCACGTGGCAATGTTGCGATGTGAGAACCACGTCGCTGCTTTATTTATATAACCTTCACAAAATAAATCCATTTCCTTTAGAGTCATAGTTTTCTTCTTCTCTCCTCTACTTCTTCTTCTTCTTCTTCTTCTTCTTCTTCTTCTTCTTCTTCTAACAGGTAACTAAATTGTAATTCTATTTTTATATTTTCATTTTTCAATAGTTTTCTGAAATTAATTTGGGTTTTTTTTTGTTCAAGCTATCATTTGAAAGAGGATTGAAGAATAGTGAAGAACAATATTTTTGTACTAAAAGATTGAAGGACATTGAAGGAGTTTAAAGTAGAGGTATTTTTGTAATTTATTTTTTAATTTGATTTTTATTCTGATTTATTTGGTTGTTAATTAGGTTTAATTTGATTTTGGTTTTGATTATATATATAGGTTTAATTTGATTTATATTATAATATTTATAAATAGAAACGAAAATTATATTTTAAAACAGAATATAAAATATATTGTGAAAATATATTATGTTTATTATATTTTTATTATATATATATATATATATATATATATATATATATATATATATATATATATATATATATATATATATAATATATATATTATAATATACATATTATAAATATATTATTTTATTATATATGTATATATAGAAAACAGAAATTTATGTATTTATAAAAAATTATATGTTTATTTTATTTATAGAAAACATAATATATGTTTAGAAAATATTTTATTAAAAAGAGAAAAATTTTATGTATAGAAAATAATTTTTTTTATGTTTGTATTAAATTTTTTAAAAAAACAGAATATTTTTATGTGTTGAAAATAAATTTTTTATGTTTTAAAACAGAATATAAAATATATTAAAAATAGTTAAAAACGAAAATTTATATATTTATAAATAAAAAACAGAATTTTGTGTATAGAAAAAATAATTTTTTTTATGTTTATATTAAAAAGAGAATATTTTTATGTATAGAACCTACTTTTATATTATGAAAATAAATTATTAAAAATAGAACATTTTTTATGTTTGTATTAAATTTTTTTAAAGAACAAAATATTTTTATGTATTGAAAATAGATTTTTTATGTTTATATTAAAAAAAAATTGAAAACAGAATTATATTTTTTTGTATAATAGAAATATAAACAAACTATTATTAAAAACACATCATTTTTGTATATATTTTATAAAAATAGTTTTATTAAAAAAATTGTAATATAATATGTTTTAATATGTAGTAATTATATATATATATATATATATATATATATATATATATATATATATATATATATATATATATATATATATTAAAGTTAGTACTTTTTAATATATATAATATATATTTATATGGTAAATGTTTAATAGTTAAAACAAAAATTATATTTTTAAGAATAGTAAATATTAAATAGTATACGTTTAAGAATATTATTAAGTTGATTAATATTTCTAATGAAAAAGACAATGATTGTACAAATGTGCAGTATGAAATATTATCGGTATTATCGTAGTTGGATATCGATAGAACATATCCAGAAGAAGTGGACTTAAACCCAATATTATAGTAGGAGTTGATAGGTTTATCAAGTGGTCGTTGTCGGGAATGTTGTTGAAGCAAATGAGGGGTTAGGTGTCCTTGTCTTAAATGTGAATTTAGACCAATAATTAGTGACCTAGAGGAAGTAACACGTCATTTGCATAGAAGGGATTTCATTGAAAATTATTAGTTGATCATTTATATACTTTAAGGACCAAATTGTAGTTATTTTGTACATGATTTTGTGGTCCTAACAATGCTTTTTAATTAATTAGTAGTATTTATTCTAGTATTTGTTTAATTAGGTTTTATTTAGTTTTGTTCATATATTATTTAACTTAGTTTACTTCTAATTGTAGGTTTTATTGATTAATTCTCCCAAGCTTGGATTCAAGGACACTTGAAGAGCTCTTGATGATTCTTTTGAAGAAATTTTTGGATGAAGGAGCATGCTTGGTGTCGCTTTCAGTCATGGCTTAAAGATGTGGCAAGATAAGGGCTTAAGCGCGGTCTGCGAAAAATGAAAAAGGACAGACCCATCTTTCACCTTTGGGCCACCAACTCCATCATTTCAGCTGACTTTTGGCTTGTAAAAGGGTGGAACTTCACTTCATCATAATTATCTTTCATTTGTGTAAAATTAGGGCAAGAATTTGTAAGAAAAAACCATAGTTTTTCTTCTTGATTCTTCATGTTCATCATCTCTAACAATCTTGAGAACAAAGCAACCATGGAAATGAGTGGCTAAGTTCTTTTTGTGTCAAGATTAGAGGTAGTTGATCTAACTAGTATGTATTTATTTTAATCCATTTGTGTATGAACATGGTTGATGATTAATATAGTTGAATATCTTTGTTCTTCATCTTTATGCTTTGAGTCTTGCTTGGAAAAGAATACTTCAAAGTAGACCTAGGATATTCATCCACTAATGAACAAATGCTAGGGATAGATTTGTGTGTTAGTGTTTACAAATATTGAACTTAATGATTATCATGTCAATAGTTGTAGTGAGGGATCATACAAAGATTAACATGATAACATTCACAATCTTGGTGGGAAATATACAAGATTGAGAGGATATGTATTTATAGAAATCATCTACTATGTTCATCACTTGATTAATAGAATGCATATGAAATTAGGTCAATGAAACTAATCTTGACATGCTTCCATCAATTGAAAACAATCTCCAATTCTCTTGAATCCAAACCATAACTCTATTTTGAAAAGACTAATTTAGTTACTTGTTTGGAAATTCATGTTACTAGTAGATTAGGAAACAAACCCTTTGGTTACTTTCATATTAAAATACACTTTTCTATTGAAAGACTACAATATACACCAATCCCTGTGGAATCGATAATTAAAAATACTTGTTCGCGGATAATACCTACAACAAAACCCCAAAATTTTCCCTCCTACTTCTCAAGACAATCCACAACTCCATACTCAAGGATTTCAAAAGGGTTGACCAAACAAACCCTCTCCTAAGCAATCAATCAAAACTAGGGTTTTGCTTCTCTCAAGTCAAGATGTATTTCCAGCACTCTAAATGGTCATCATACCTCATCATATGCTTCAAGGGATCACCATGTCAAGTTTCAAGCCTTACAAGTCAAAATTGCTCATCCAGTTGCTCAGATGGTAGAAAATCAGCTGTATTGGACAAAAAGTCAATTGTGGTCAACATACAATCAACTTTCATAATTTTTGGTCAACATCAATATTTTGAAATGATATTCATAATTTGATCAAGGGTTGATCATGATTCCTCAAGAAAAGTCAAGATTTGATAAAAAGTCAAAGTTTCTAAATTAGGGTTTTTGCAGACAAAAGTCAACAAAACTTTGACCAAGCATAACTTTCACATACTTTATCAGAAAATTTTCCAAAAATGCTCATTTTAAAGGGAATTCAATTCTCTACAACTTCATGTCTCACAAGCTTTGGTTATAAATGCTTCATTTGGGAGTTATGGATCAAAACATTCATGTGTCCTTTTAAAAGTCAACAAAAAGTCATCTTTTTTCAAAGAAGTGTTCATGATCATGGAAACTTCAATGAAGATGAAACCAAAGGGCTGTTTATAGGACATCTTGAGATTTCTTAAAAGTCCAAGAACATCCAAAAATGTTAAAAATTGAGCAAGATACAAGTTGTGCAAGTTGAGCATTTTTGAGGAGGTGCATAAAGAGAAATACTTGAGAAAATCAATTTTTTTCTAAATGGGCCTAATTTTTCTTGATTCAAACTTGTTTCTAATCTCAATTAGAACCTCCAAGCCTAATTCCACGCCGTCGAGTTTTTTATTTTATTTATTTTGATTTTTTATTCATTAAAAGTCAATTTAATTAAAATAAAATAGCAAAAATAAATCAATCAATGCAAGGTTGAATATTTGACATTCTTGAGGTCCAAGATACCTATTAAATGGCCAAAATTTCGAAATTGAGTGATTGGCAAGAGATTGGTACAAGATTGGAAACATTTGATCAAAATTGAAAAGATTGACAAATCAAATATTTTCTCATTGAATGGGATATATTTTCTCATCAATTCTCAACCTGGATCCATCCTCTATAAATTCAGAAGGTTTCTAAACCTTAGAGGATAATTTTTTGCAGCCTGAAGAACCCTAGAAAAGCTTGCAAAAACTGTGACTTGCAAGCAACTAGCAGCCACAGTTCTGCTCTGATTCACGTCGTTCCAAGGATTCCAACACATTCCTAGAGGTTCTTTGATTCGTTCCAGATCATTACCAAGCACCCAGATGCCCATAATTGTAAGAACACAATTACAGTTTGCTTTCAAAACTTTAAAATCGATTTCATTGATTCATGCATTTTAATACAATTTGATTGCATATTTGTGTTTAGACTGATGTTTGTAAAATTTCTGGATAGTTCGATTTGAGTTTTAGCACAGGAACGAAAATCTGCCATGGCTAGGGTTCATGAGATCGAATTAGGGCTTTCTGAAATAGGAAAATTTGGGTGAAACCAAAGGCTCTATCACACTCAGGGGATCAAACCGAGTTGATCCATGTTCCCATAACAAATTTATATTGCGTATTTCTTGATTTTGATTTCTTGCCGGGGTATAGTGACAAATGAAACTGTGGCTATAGGATTTTGCTACGGATACAAACCGTAGGTAAAAGTTTGGATATTTCAAACAAGGAAGATAATCTCTTCGTGCGCGTTTTGTTTTAATTAATTTTCAGAAATTATTTTTCTTTATATTTATTTTGTTTCATTATTCAGACAACTAACATGCCTAGCTCAGGTGATAAGGCAGCGCGCGTGTGAGGGAGAGGAGCCAGGTTCCCTGGCTCCAGCATTCTTTTTTATCACTTGTCCAAACTAACATATTTTTCTTATTTTTCTTCATATTTTCCATTTTATTTAATTGTTTTCAAACATTTTTTTAACACATTAAAAAATCACCAAAAAAATATTTTTTTTTTCATAATTAGGTCAGGAAAACTTTAAATTCAATTTTTGACATAAAAAAATATTATTTTTCATCTTTAATTTATTTAATTGTTAATTAATCGAAAATTAACCTTTTAATCACTTTTTCCATATCAAATTAATCCAGAAAATCCCCAAAAAATATTTTTTACATTCAAATAGGTTTACTAACCCTAAAACCTTTTTTTTCTAATTCAAAAATTTTTTTTACTAACATTATTTTCTCTTATTTACAATTCTATCCTTCTCGTAATATTTTCCGATTATTGTAACTGTTTCCAGGTTGTAATAGTTAGGTTTATTTTCTCGCACATTCTTTTTTCAATATTATATAACTGCTCATGGGATGTAATAGTTTAATTAGGGTTTACTTTCCGCACTCCTTATTATGTATCTGCCCCAAAGCCATGTAATAGTCTAGGGTTTTACTTTCCTGCACTTTACATTTCTGCAATTTATTTTCCGCACATATTAACTGCTAGTAACTAGGCGTGTATGGTAAGAATAATTTAATCAACATAGATAACCCTAATCACAAGATAAATATCTGAATACAACACACTTTTCACACGTGCACCCCCTTTGGGTATCCTCTCTCGTTGCCTTTCGAATACATGGTCATGTCCCTCGAACTTAGGGATATCTTAGCTAAGAAGCTTACAAATATATCATCATAGTCCCTTTGAATTAAAGATCATAGTCCCTCGATGACCCTCGATGTTGCCTATGAATACATGATCTCGTCCCTCGAATGTTGCCTACGAAAAGTGATGATCGTCCCTACGAATATGCTAAGGTATCCCTACATGTTGCCTTCTATGACCATCCGATGTCCCTTCGAATGTCCCTTTTACATCCAACAAATAAGGTTACCTACCAACCAATGGTATGGATAGCCTTATTCTAAAGGAAATCAAAATAACACGGAAACGACCGTTCTAAGTGGGTAAAATAAGTCTCTTTTGCTTGCTCAATCAAAATACTCTTTACACCTCACACTTTTCAAAATCTTTTCAAAACACTTTGTATACATTCCAGCGTGAATCATTACAAAGTCTTTTCCAAAACAAAACATTTCCAAACACTTTGTATACATTCCAGCGAGAATCATTACGAAGTCAAAGTGAAATGCCTTTTCAAAAACATCTTTTCAAATACACACAAAAAGCAATTTATAAAGTGAGCTAAGAAATTAAGAGCCCGTAGATAACTACGGATGGAAAGGGTGCTGACACCTTCCCTTTTCATAACTGCCTCCTGTACTCAGAATCTAACGAAGGTCTTTTCCTGTTCTTTTCGCCTTCCCTTAATTGGATAAAAGAAAGTCGGTGGCGACTCTTGCTATCCGCAACATTTGCGATAAAAAGCAAAACAAACAAGTCAGTTCTCCCACCGTGTTACAACCGCTTATGGAGTATGAGGAGAACTTTAATCTGATCGGTGAGATGGTTGAGGATGCTTTTGGTGTGAACGTGACATATGATGAACTTGGAGATTTTGACTGGGAAGAGTTGTCGAGTGAGGAAGCGCGAAGATTTTATCAATTGTTGAATGAGATGAATACGCCGTTGTTTGAGGGGTCGTCAGACTCAAAGCTACCAATGTGTGTGAGATTATTGGCCGCCAAGTCAAATTAGAATGTTTCTGATCAGTGTCTGGAACATTTTGCAAAAATGATCTTAGACTCCACCGCAACGAAAGACAACTTGCCTACAGGGTTATTATGATGCAAAGAAGTGGGTGTCGAAGTTGGGTTTAAAAGTAAGAAAGATTGACTGTTGCATTAATGGTTGCATGTTGTTTTATGACAATGAGTTTGGTACTCAAGATGGATCGTTAGAGGAGTGTAAGTTTTGTAATAGTCCAAGATATCAAGTTCGCAGTAGAGCCGTTAACAGCAAGCAAAAGCGTGTAGTAGTAAAATCCATGTTTTATCTTCCCGATAATACCATGGTTAAAAAGAACGTTTGCTTCAATGCACAGTGCAAGTCAAATGACATGGCATTATACAAACCAAACAAGTTCAGGAACTATGCGACATCCATATGATGGTGAGGCATGGAAGCACTTTGATCGGACACATCCAGATTTTGCTATAGAACCTAGAAATGCCAGGCTTAGATTATGATCTGATGGTTTTGCCCCATACGTGCAAGCGTCGGGAAGTGCGTATTCTTGTTGGGCAGTTATTGTAACCCCTTACAACCTCTCTCCTGAGATGTGCATGACAAAACCATACATGTTTTTGACCATTAACGAATTTCCAGCATATGGCTTGTTGTCTAGTTGGGGTACGCATGGCAAAATGGGTTGTCCGCATTGCATGGGATACACCAAAGCGTTTACGTTGGATAAAGGTGGGAAAAGCTTGTGGTTTGACTGTTACCGTAGATTCCTACCAGCAAATCATCCCTATAGAAGAAACAAGACAAATTTTAAAAAAGATGTAAGAGAGAAAGATTTGCCTCCGCCTTGATTCCCACCAGGGGTTATATGGAACCAAGTTTGTGAACTACCGAAATTTATAGATACTGGCAAAGCATGCCAAATTGAAGGATACGACGTCACCCACAATTGGACAAAAAGAAGTATATCTTGGGACCCTCCCGTATTGGAAAGATAATTTGTTGCGCCATAATATTGATGTTATGCAAATGAGAAGAATTTTTTTGATAATATATTTAACACAGTGATGGATGTGACATGCAAAAAAAAAGATAATGAGAAGGCCAGACAAGACATGGAAATTTGGTATAACCAAAGAGAGTTGGAGTTGAAGCCTCAACCGAATAGAAAGTTATTAAAACCCAAGGCTTGTTTCAGTCTGACTTCCCAAGAAGCTAAAGCGGTTTGTCGATGGTTAAAATATTTGAGAATGCCCAATGGGTATTCATCGAATTTAGCAAGGTGTGCTGACCCTAACACTGGAAAGTTGCATGGTATGAAAAGTCATGATTGTCACATTTTTATGGAACAATTGCTACCAATTGCATTTGGATCGCTACCCAAACATGTTCTTGATCCACTAACTGAAATTAGTTAATTTTTTAGAGATATTTGTGCGTCAGCTTTAAGAGTGGATGACATCATTAAGTTGGACCAAAACATTGCACTCATTCTTTGTAAGTTGGAACAAGTATTTTTGCCTGGTTTCTTTGACTCCATGGAACATTTATCTGTGCATCTTTCATATGGAGCTTATCTTGGTGGACCTGTTCAATATAGGTGGGTGTATCCATTTGAAAGGTTCATGGGTGATTCAAAGCGATCGGTGAAAAATAAAGCTAGAGTAGAAGGATCTATATGTGCACATTACTTGCATCGGGAAACGTCACATTTTTGCAGTCACTATTTCAATCACTTGATGTTAACTCCTAGAATCATACAGAATCCTGTAAATGTCAACCAGAGGAGTCAATTCACCTTATCAATCTTCGGGCTTCCAGGTCGAGCTTCTGGAAAGAAGGGTGTGCATTGGTTGACCCAAAAAGAAATGCAATTCGCACATGTCCATGTCTTGATCAACTGCGATGAAGTTAAACCATATCTTGAGTAAGTTTACCCAAATGTTTTTAAGAAGATGAGGGCATCCAAAAAGGGGGGATGTGTCAATATTGTTGGAAGTATTAGTACTGCGGAGCATGTCTGGCGAATGGTAAAAATTACTAATTTTTTAAGTTATGTTTTATTCATAATATATGTTACTAATTAATTTTAATTTTATTTTTTAGACTAAGGAGTTGGGGAGCGCACGCAGAGAGCTTTTGTAAGTAATTTAATTTATGTTATTTATTTTTTTAAATTAATAACAAATTTGTGACGTTATTTTCACGTGGCAACCTATAAATTGTGGCGTGAATATCATGTGGCAACTGATAAATTGCCACCTGGCAATTCATAAGTTGTGGCATGAAAATCACGTGGCAACTTTTTAATATATTTTAATTTACTATAATTTAATATATACATATATTAATTTAGTATAATTTAATATATATGTAAATATTTAATTTAATTTTTTTTATTGAATGTATGTACAGGATGATTATCAGACATCGCTTGCAATTTTTTTGGAAAACAATCCTCAATAGAGGTCAGTAGAGGGGGAGCCGCTTAATGGTGATGTTGATTTCTATATTTGGAATGAAGTAGTTAATGGAAAAGGGCCTAATGGTTGCTTTTTTGCGGGTGGAAATTTGGCGGCCGACTTGAGAGTTGGTGATCAGAATCTGTTTCAATGACTTAGAGATGGAGAGGGAGGGTCGCGTCAACCAAATTTGACACGGGATCAACTTGAAACAGTAAGACAATTGGCGGCAAGTGATGTGAGACACAAAATGGAGGTCCAAATGGCGACAATGAGGCAAGAGCAAGAGCAGCAGTTGGAGATGATGCGGAAAAGACAATCTGATATGGAGGAGCAGATGAGACGATTTATGCAAGGTGGTGGAAATCAAAATGTTCCTCAAGAGCCAGATGATGACAGAAATGATGATTTTGATCTTGATAATTATCCGGGTGAAGATGCCCCATGAAAATGTTCTATTTATTTTGTTTTTAAACTTGGATTTATATGAATTTAATTATATACAATTTTATTATATGAATTTATTTTATAAAATTTTATTATTTGAATATATAATTATGTAATTTTATTATAATAATTTTATTATATAAATTTTATTATATACATTTTATTATATAAATTTTATTATATAAATTTTATTATATAAATTAATTAATATAAAAATTGTTCTTGCAGGAAAAACCTTATTAAAGATATTTTAGGGATTTGGAAGCTCAAGTGTCGTAACTCAAGTTCCAAGCTTATGATTGTCTTGCTTATCCCGCTGGCGGGAGCCCTGTTTATATCATTCCTTCCATGAAGCTATTTCTTCCCTTCCGTAACTGCCTCAGCGCATTAACCATGGCTTGAAGGCAAGGAGCTAGCTGTTACAGCTTGTAATCATTCACTAGTAACGTCTCATAAAGACTCTAGGAACTCTTCATCTTCATAACGTCTGCTCAATCCTTCATACTGGAGTAACTGCCGAACTACTCCTCAGATCTAGGCCGACTTCGTGTCCTTTCCCGAGACCCATGTCGGATAAAGACCTCCTCCCTAAGGCTGAGACCAATCCCGGATCCCCACAGTCTTCCCTCTCAGACATCCATCTCGGCTAAGGATTTTATGCATGATCAAAAATAATTATTAGTAATTAATTTATTTTATAAAAAAAACGTAAAAGGTAGCGACGTGGGTACATGTCACAAAGTTGTGACATGTTTCTCACGTTGCTACTAAAGTTGTGGTGGTGGCCTGTCACGCATGCTGTGCATGTTCCCTATTAAACTATGTTGCGACGTGCATACCATGTCACAACTTTGTGACATGGGAAACACATCGCCACAAGTTTGCCACTTGTTCCCCAGCGACATAAATACCCACGTCGCTGCTTTTTGTTTGTGACGTGATTTTCCACGTTGTCACGTTACTTTCACGTCGCTAATGAGCATTTGTTTTGTAGTGTCTAGAAATACCCCCACAAGCAGAAATACCATTTCTAATCGATGCACCATCACAGTTAATCTTGATCCAGTTGGCGGGGGAGGTTTCTAAATAACCTCAAAAATGTTAAGCGTTTTAGGAGGCCTGATTTGGACTTTGAGACTTTTGAGAAAGACAAAATCAGCCATGTTGATATAGCCACCCTCCAGAGAAAATTTACCAGTTGCAGAAACCGCAGCCTTAATATGCCATATGGTCGAGGATACTGAAACCACAATATGCTTAAATCTGAGACTGTTCCGAGTAAACCAAATACCATTTATAATATAAATTATAACCATGTTGATAACGTTCTTGCAGACTTTGGATCCCATAGAATCGACAAGCCTCCAAACATCATTCCAATCATAAATAAACAACATGAAATTCAAGGCCGAAACTAGCCAAGCCCATAAACTAGCAGCGAAACTACAAGCAAAAAATAGATGGTGCTCAGACTCAGTAGCAGTATCGCACAGAGAGCATTTAGATGCCATATAGACTTGACGAACCTGGAGTTGAGCGTCCGTCGACAATTTCGCTAGAAGGCGTAAACCGTAAAGGATTTGGAAGGGGGAATATGCTTCAACCAAATGAACTGAGACCAAGGAACGATATCACCACTAGTACGCTTGAAGGTGTATGTAGACTTGAGATTAAGCTCACCTGAAGAATTATGCTTCCATATTATTTTATCCACCTTATGTCAAAATGGATGTGTGTTGAGAATTCGACCTTGGCTTCCAGGGGCGGGCAAGAGGAGAGGGACCACAAATTGTTTCGGGTGAAATGACTAACTGTCAGATTAGAGTCTAGCGGAGTCAAAAGAGAATCATGGCAAAGAGGGGTGCCACACCAAGAATCAGTCCATAAGCGGATATCTGATCCATTACCGAGCATCCAAACCAAATTTTCATCATGATTATGTAACTCAGCTTTAGCACTCGACCAGATGGAAGAGAAGATATGCGAGAGGCGAATAATGTTGTTTTTAATAAGGCGGTGCTTGAGAAGAACAACCCAAGAGTTCTCAGAGTTAAAAATGTCCCAACATAGCTTAAGATTACTAGCTTCATTAAGAGCAATAAAGGAACGAATAGCCATACCACCCTCCGAAATGGGAGTGCAAATTCTTTTCCAAGCCACTGTGACCATTTTTTGCTTGCTAGAATCTCCGCTCCAAATAAAGTTCCAAGCGGCATGCTCAAGGTCTTTAAGAAGAGAAACCGTCCACGAGTATATGGTCATCGAATGAGTTAGCATACTTTGAATGGTAGCTCTAACCAAATCAACCCTACCAGCAAAAGAGAGCAGAACCCCTTTCCAAGAAGAAAGCTTGAGCATAATTTTGTCAGCAATAGGTTGGAAAAAACTTGCTTTGGGACGACCTTTGAATATTTTGTGTTATTTCAACTATTGATTTATTATCTGGACTGTAATATAAAAAAAACTTAAATTTTTTTTGAGTAATCAAGATATGTTAACCAAAAAGAGAACTAAATGTTCTCATTATCCGATTACAACAAAATAAACGAGGATCAAACTCGCCAAAATTCTAAACCAAATTGAAATTACAACAAGTAAAACAAAGGATTTTTGTTAAACTCATAAAAATTACATTTGGGATGAGTAATTTTTTCCATAAAAGACCACCTCCAAACCATGGCTTTGATGTTCCACACCACATCGAGAACATTCCAATCGTCATTGTGGAAAATAATATTGTTCCTTAATGACCAAATATTCCAAGAGGCTTCCAACCAAAAACAACCCGCTTTACATTTATTTACTTTCCTACCAATTCCATAATCATACCAATTCATAAAACTACCTCTAATATTATCATCCGAAAACATCAGACAACCAATCCACTCCCGTAATTCCCTCTAAACCAACTTTGCATCCGGACAATACAAAAAAATGTGAATTAAAGTTTCACCTTCATACCCACAAAACACACAATGAGGATGATTGATGATATTTACACCTCTAACAATCAAAAGATCTTTCATCGACAATCTATTAATAAACATCCTCTACCCAAAAGCCTTTATCTTATGCAAAACCGAGTATTGAGAGTCCTCCCCTTACAACCAAGAAACTTGATCCCTACCCATATCGACACAACCAACACAATCCAAAATAGCCTGCATCCGGTCCAACTTCGGACCCCCCCGCCATATTCACTCCCAAATCACCCACTCCCACTCTGAAAGCTCCCAAAAAGCGAGACCCCCACCGCCACATCTTGAAGCGACGAAGCCGCAAAAATATTTGGGAAAAGTTCACTTAAAGGCTCGGACAAAAACCATTTAGTATGCCAAAAAGGAGTACTAAATCCATTTCTCACCTCAAACTTACAATTATTCGCAAAAAAAATTTTAAACTTCTTCCCCTCACAATTAATAATGTCCAACCACCAAGAAGAAGTAGAAACAGATTTATTATTCAAGTTTCTACGAAGAATAACTTGAGAGCAGATATCACCATACCTTGCCCAAAGAAGATTGTACTATAAAGAATCCGCACCCCGAATACTCCGCCATCTCCATTTGTTAAGTAAAGATATGTTAAAATCTTCAATTCTCTTGATTCCAAGTCCCCCTTTGTCGTATGGTAAACAAACACCGTTCCACCGGACCCAATGAATGACCCTCTTATCTTGAACTTCACCCTATAAAAATCTACTTTGAATGCTAGTAATATCGTTCGTGATCTTTTTCGGCATCTTATAAAAGGAAAGAGTGAAAATAGACAAAGACATAACACCGATTTAAGAAGTGTTATACTCCCTCCCAAATTAAGAAAACAATATTTCCACCCCGAAAGTCTCTTCTTCAACTTATTGATTAGTGGATTCCAAGTAGCAATTCTTCTAGGATTCACACCAATCGGAATACCAAGATAAGTGAAGTTGCTATCTTCCGACCTACAAGAAAGAAAAGACGAAGCCGCCTCCAAAAAATATTTGTTAGATTTAATATCGATACGTTTACTTTTGTGATAATTAATCCCTAACCCCGACACCATCTCAAAGGCCCTGAAAACCGCCTTTATGGCCCACACATGTCTCCAATTGCTCTCTCCAACCAAGAGTGTATCATTCGCAAATTGGAGAATATCAACCAAACACCTCCCATTAAGAAGTAAGCCCCTAAATTCTCCATTGTCCATCGACTTCCTCACTAGACACGATAATCCCTCCGCCACCATAACAAAAAAAATGAGAGAGAGGGTCTCCATATCTCGATCCCCTTTCCACCTCAAACTTAAATCTATAATTTGTATAGAAGAACATCATTTACAATATCAATTCCAAAAAATATATTTTAATTTACTAAGTTTTACAATATTTTTTATTTTCAAACATCATTATTTGTTTGTAGATTTGACAATTGTATGTGTTTTTTTTTATTTTCTATTGTTTTAGAATATTATGTATTCAAAATATTTAGTATAATGTAAAAATAACAATTTTAGTTAAAAAAAATATATGTTACTCAATTTGTCTATCCACTACAAGAAACGTTGGTATTTGCCAGGATAATTAGTCTGGGGTTAAGCCCCCATAAAAAAAAGAACGTTGCAACGGGTATATCTCCTCGCTAAGTGAAAATTATTATAAAAAAATAATTACGTGGGGTATCCCCTCGCAAATAGGGAAGATGAATTTTTTGAATTTTGAAATGTTGAATTGCGAGAGGCTACCCCTGGAAAAATAAAGTAGCGCCAAAAGTGAAGGCATTTAGCCACGGGCTACCCCAAGCAAACTGTCATGTGCAATTAGCAAGGGGCAACCCCGCGCCACCTAGACAACTTTATGTCTTGTCAACCAGCATGCAGACTGCGCGTGCAGTCTGCAATTCCCAATGCTGACGTTTCCGAGGGGTCACCCCCTCGCTAAATATTCCCGTTTTTTTTTCCCGAGGGGATGCCCCTCGCCAATTGCTTCATCATTAAATGCACACCGCTCCACTCACTATATACACGTTACAACTTACAACTTCAATTCCTCTTCTCTCAAATATAACTTCCTCTCTCAGCTTTTCCCTATTCCTCCATCTCTCTAAATCTTCATCTTAATTCATTCCCATAATTTAACCTAACCCTCCAATTCTTCATATTTTTTCAAGTAAAATTATAAATTGTTTTGTTATATGTTTAATTTTTTTCTTCTGTTTGTTGTTAATTTATTTTCTGTTAGTTATATATGTCTAACTCTCTTATTTATTTTGTATCAAGTGATATATTTTAAAGGAAAACTTCAATCAATCACTACAATTTTTCATCAATTTCAGGTACACATTGTGAAATATTTTCGTTTATTTTTTGCATATAAATGTTTAAAGAGTAGGTTTAATATATATTTGTTTTGTAATATTTAGTTTATAAAATACAAATAATGTATTTTTTTATTTTCAAATTATACATATATACATATATATATATATATATATATATATATATATATATATATATATATATATATATATATATATATATATATATATTATAAAATTTATTGTTTTGTGATTTTTAATTTATATGTAAATATATTAATTATTTTAAAAAATTAACTGAAAAACTAGTATATATATTTATAAATTTGAAAAACAGTATATAAATTAAAAAAAATAAATAAGAGTGATATAAATTTGAAAAATATTTGTGAGAATTTTTTGACATTTGTGAGGGGTAAACCCCCTGACAAATTTTAATTATTCTTGTAGTGATCATATTAATCTTAAATATTGCTAAATATCAATTTTCTTTTATTATCTTTGTTTTATACGGTAACTATTTTATTATATATTTTTAATAATTCTAAATGTGTATTAAAACATAATTAGAATGTATATGAATTTTTTATTAATAGTTTCCTAAAAATATTTATGATAAAAGGTTATCAAAGCTTATTTAGAATACAAGTGAGTATTTAGAAATATTTTTTATCAAGTATCATCATATTTATGGTGAAAATATTTTTCTTTCAATAATTTTAGGACAAATAAATATGGTGGAAATGTTAGTTTTACAAATGCTGCACTTTTTCTATTTCTTTTATGATATATTTTATTTATCTTTTTTCAAACAATACTATAGAAATTAATTTAAAAATTGAATTAATATTTTTTTTTGAGGAAAATTGAAATTAATACTAATTGAGAGTTAATAGATCAAACATGTTTTAAAATATAATATTTTGATTATAATTAATATTAATTTTGAGGGATCATAATATTTTTCGGTGATTATATATACAAGTTTAATTTTTAATCTTTTCTATTATTTTAATAGTCTAAAAAAATAATTAGAGTCCCATAACAAATATTAATATTTAAATAAAATAAAATTAATTTTATAAATTCATAGATCAAAATACATGTAAAAATTAGTGAATTAAATACATATTCTTGAAAATGTTTTAAGTTATGCATTAATTTTTTTTTATATAAGAAGTTATGCATTAATTTAGATAATTGTTATTTTATTCGTTATTCTGCAAGTGTTATATTATGCATTAATTTAGTTCAGTGTTGTTCTATTTATTATTTGAGCAATGCTACTTTGACATAAATTTTGACACTAAATACCTACACAATATACATTGTTCACTATATTTATATAAGTAAGCAGTATATTATCTTTAAAAAATATTTTTTTTCTTAAAAAAATATTTAATTTTAAAATTTATTTTATAACATAAATATATAATTGTGTTATTAGTCAACTTCACCATTATATTAATCAAAATAATATACGTCATTAACCAATTATTTTACTTATAATTTATTAACCATTTTCATTACTTCATTAACCAATAAAATACATAGTATTAACCATGTTCTGACACTAAATTATAAATGTATTAACCATTTTTTATACTCTATTAACCAACTTCATTTTATTATTTAATATTTTTTATGTTTGAAAACTCATTAACTAAGTTATGTATCATATTAACCAAATTTATACAAACTATTAACCAAAGTATAAATAGTATACATATTAATTTTTTTACGTCAGAATATATAATAACCAAACTTTGAACTATATTAACCAGGTTTTAATATTTCATTAACCAACAAATTTTAAAAAATAATAAAAAATAATCAAAAAATCAAAAAAATAATAACAACACTATTCACATATTTGTAAACAGTAGTTTTGGTGTAAGTGTAAGAAAGTGGTGTCATGATATCATTTATCTTATTATTTTAAGTTAATAATAGATATTGTAACTCCACGTAATATATGTCTAGAATAATACATAATGGTATTAATTGTGGTATTGAAATATCATATATAAGTATTGTCATTATGACATGAATTAGCATAAAATACAAAAGTCAGATAGATTGTGGCCAAAATACTTAATAATGTATAGTACTAATACATGATCCCAAAAGATACAGCTAAAAAGCCAAAACACGACGGAAGAACCGACTACTGAAACATCTTTAAGATTCTCAATCAATATTACCCTTGCCTTTATCTTGCTTCAAGTTACCTGAAAATAATCAATAATATTATGTGAGATTAATAAATCTTAGTGAATCCCCCTATCTTATGGGTTCACTCGACTCTACATAGTATACTAATCTATACAAAATATGTAGTACACACTCGTATTTTGATAAGAAAGTACCGACGAAGTTCGTACCACTTCGTAATACACGTGAAGACACAATATACTATCCTTCATGCCCGATAGACAATGGAAACTACAGATAATGCAATTGCAGTGTATAATAGTTGACATCTCTGACCCGCTGCCTGAGGCAACTAGGAAAATAATAAAATAATGAAATCGCCATCTAATGTTATTTATCCCAAAGAAAGGGAAGGAAAAACATCGAGTAAACCCGAGTAAGGAAATCATTAAGGTCTTGCAACTTAGAGAAAGGGTCACTACGCCAAAAACGAGTTTTGGCAGCACTACATAGACAGCGCTTATGCCAAAGCACTGCTATAGGTATCCAAAAAAAAAAAAAATACTTTAGACAGCGCTTATTAAAAGCGCTGCTATAGGCCTTATCAAAGGCAGCGCTTTTTTTCCCTAAACGCTGCTATATGGTTTTAGAAAAATTAAAAATTAAAAAATTAATAAAAGCGCTGCTAAAGGTGTAACTCTAAAAGCGCTGCTAAAGGGGGGTAAGCCTAAAGCGCTGCTAAAGGTAATACCTTTAGCAACGCTTCTTGAAAGCACTGCCTTTGTGTAACTCTAAAAGCGCTGCTAAAGGGGGGGGGGGTAAGCCTAAAGCGCTGCTAAAGGTAATACCTTTAGCAGCGCTGCCTTTGGTTAGTTAAATAATTTCTAAACCCCTAAATTTACAATCAGATTTCCAGAAACAAAAAACGAAACCCAGATTCTCTGTTCATCTTCTTCTCCACTCGTCTCCTCCCATTCAAGCTCTCTTCATCCTCTCAACACTCACAAACCTGTCTTCACTCCTTCATCGTACGAAACCCCAACCGTTCTTCTTGAAATCTCTGCTATTCATCTTCTCCAGCCGTTCTTCTCCAACTCGTCTCTTCCCATTGAAGCTCGGTATCAACAATCTCCACCCGGAAGTCGCTCGCTCCTATTCGTCTTCTCCAACCGTGATTCTTCCATTGAAGCTCGCATAACACCTCCACTGTTAGTTCAAGAATCTCTACGCGGTCGATAACAACAAAAGCTTTTCTTCAGTAGGTAATATATTTCACATTGAATCTTCTTTAATGCTTACTGTAGATAATAAGAAGCATATAAAATAAAAAAATGAAATGTAAAAGCCATTGGAAGTAAAAGAAACTAAAAACCACAATGAATTTGTATTCTATATTCTGTAACTCAAAAGTTATTTGAGATTACAAAGCATTGTGTATTAATAGTGTGTCTTAACAGACACCAGAAGCAAGTTCCCTTTCATCACATCACATGACCATTTCAATCCACAAACCTGTAAAGTTTAAGAATGAAAAGTAGGTGTATTGAATTATATTCCAGGACATGTTAAGCAAATAGTTACAATCATTATGTAGACAAAAACAGATGTGTATGGCTGGTAAATTGAAAGAAAGCATTATTAGTTGTAGAACTAAATTGGCAGAATGGTTTTTGCTCAGGGCTCCTTAGGCATGTATTTGCTTATGAACTCATCATTATTCTTATTACCAACTTTACATCCATAAAAAGGAGGCTTAGCCTCAACTTATAAGCATTAGAAAAAATAGAATCCTTACAAAATCATGAAGCTTTTGGCTTCTCAATGTTACTAAACTAGTGAAGAACACCTGGACACCAAAATAAGAGTCGATATATGAGTAGATAGCACAAATCTCAAGCATACACCGGTCTTGGCCATGGACTGCAAAGATACCAAAACCCTAGACATTGAAAAGATAGCTTAACCTTAGCGCATAATGTGATAATATAATCTTTGTAAATTGAGATCTAGAAAACTTTATGGAGTGATATATCTTTCCATTTATCTAAGGTTTGATTGCACTGCGAGCTAGGAATCAAAAGTTGGGAGAAGCCTCTTCTCTCAATTTCTTCACTCACGCAGTACAACGATTTATTTTTAATAATAATTTTGCATGAATTGCGGATATGTGGAGACCATATATCACTTAGTTTTTCGATATAGGATATCTCTTCATTGTTTCGATTTGCTAGGTCTAGGTGTTAGCTTCTTGGGATTGGTTAAATTATATATCCAATTGTTTATTCTTACTCTTCATCTTAGTTACACGATATTGATTCTTGACTTGATAACAATCTTTAATTGTGGATCGCGAAAATAGCGGTTTGATCAAATTGTGCAATGTTACAAAGCTATGGATTTGCGATGTAATAGCGGCTATTTAACATTAGCTCCCTCCCTCCTTCAACAATAGGATTTCCTAGAGTGTCAACAACAAGTATAAGTTCTCCATCGACATGTCCCACACATCTAACATATGTGTATAACCCACGATCTTTTTCACCTAAACCAAAGTAGTAAAATTGATGTTTTAAGTTAAAAGAATATGCAATAAGTCAACAAATAAAATCATGAGTTGCTTACTATAGAACTCGATATGACTTCCTTCATTGACATCGCTATCAATTGATTGTTCTTTTTCAATGATTGGTTGTTATGGTGAACAAAATTCAACTTTCTCTTCCCATGGTACATTAACTATATATATATATATATATATATATATATATATATATATATATATATATATATATATATATATATATATATATAAACAATTAGTATAGTTCTGAAAATGTAGAATAAGTGTATGTAAACAAGAATTAGTTTTGAAAATGTAGAATAAGTGTATGTAAACAAGAATTAGTTGCTGAAAATGTAGAGTAAGTGTATGTAAACAAGAATTAGTTGCTGAAAATGTAGAATGAGTGTATATAAATATTTATATCCTATATATGATTTCAATACAAGACAATAGAAGTCCAAACTTGAGAATACACGGTTATATCATAAACAAGCGATTGCACTGCAGCCTGTAAACTTGAGAATACCTTCTTGTAGTGATAGAAGTACCTAGTAGTGGCAAATGGTAGCGTAAATTAAGCTATGTGACAAAAATATATGATGTGTTCGAAGTTTGTTTTAATAAGTAACACTTTGATTTTATTAGTTCATAATTGATTTTCCTAATTAGTGTTTTTGTTTAACATAAGTAATAGTTAAAACCATGGATAAAAAATGGATGTGTGCCGATCGATTGTCAAAAGAGTATGAGAATGGGGTATTAGAGTTCGTTAAGTTTTTGTTGAACACTTGAAGACCGAATAGAATGAAATGTCCTTGCTTGGGTTGTTGTTATGTGGGTGGGTTGACGGATGGATTGAAATTGCATTCTTGATGCGGAATTGATCAGTTATCGTGTTGGACATTTCATGGTGAGAAAAGCATCGAGAATGTTGAAGGGGTGAAAAGTAATCGACCTATGTTTCAGACGATAATGCCACGGATACATATGATTATGATCGAGTCGAAGAGATTGCAGAAGCACTCGAAGAAGATCTTCAGGATTGTCCCAAAATGTTTGAGAGGTTGGTAGGCGATGCAGAGAAACCGTTGTATAAAGATTGCCCCAAATTCACAAGATTGTTTGCGGTATTAAAATTGTACAACTTAAAGGCGCGCAACGGATGGTCGGATAAAAGTTTCACAGAGTTATTAGCCCTTTTGAGAGATATGCTTCCTGAGGATAATGTTCTTCCTAATCGAACCTACGAGGCCAAAAAAATGTTGTGCTCAATTGGCATGAGCTATGAAAAGATACATGCATGTCTAAATGATTGCATTTTGTTTCGAAACGAATATGCATCGTTGAATGAATACCCTAAGTGCGGTTTATCTCGATATAAGAAAAAATTATCTCCAGCGAAAGTCTTATGGTATTTTCCTATTATTCCGAGATTTAGACGCATGTTTCATAGTGAAACCGATGCTAGACACTTGACTTGGCATGCAGATGAAAGAACTATCGATGGAAAGTTTCGATATCCGACAGATGCACCCTAGTGGAAGAAAATTGATAATGATTATCCTGATTTTGGAGGAGAAACAAGAAACCTTCGCTTGGCATTATCTACGGATGGAATGAACCCGCATGGTCTTCAAAGTATCTCACATTCCATGGCCGTGATTCTTATGATTTATAACCTACCTCCATGGCTATGTATGAAGCGCAAGTACATGATGTTGTCTATGTTAATTACGGGCCTAAACAACGGGAATGACATAGATGTATACTTGAAACCTTTAATCAAGATTTGAAGATTTTGTGGGAGAATGGGTGGAGGTTTATGATGGATATAGGAAAGGAAATTTCAATTTGAGGCGATGTTGTTTGGCACAATTAACGATTTTCGGATATGGAAATTTATCCGGGTATAGCATTAAAGGTGAAAAAGTGTGTACAGTGAAGATAGAACCAATACCATGTGATTGAAACTTTGTCAAAGAATGTCTTTCTTCATCGAGATGTTCTTCCATCGATATGGAGATGATCAATGAAAGATGAGTTCATTGGGCAAACCTTTTGCACATAAAGTTGTCACAAGTGGGTGGAAGAAAAGGTCAATTTTTTGAATTGCCATATTGGAAATCTTTATCGTAAGATATTTTCTTGATGTTATGCATATTGAAAAAATGTATTTGAAAGTGTTATTGATGCGTTACTCAATATAAAAGGAAAGTCTAAGGATGACCTTAAAGCAAGGGAGGACATGGTAGAGATGGGAATAAGAACTGAATTAGGACCCGTGAAGAAAGGAAGGCATGCATATCTACCACTGCTTATACTACTATCTAGGAAGGAAAAGAAAATATTGTGTAAGTTTTGAGTGAAGTTAAAGTTCCGAAGGTTACTCCTCGGACATTAGAAGACTCGTGTCTATGAAAGACCTCAAGTTAAAGAGTTTGAAGACACATGATTGCCATGTCATAATGGAACATTTTCTACCAATAGGTATCGTTCTATTTTCGAGAAAAAGTAAAGTGTTATAACTAAATTGTGTTTTTCTTGGTCGATTTGTAGTAAGGTGATCGATCCACGAGATCTTACCAGTATTAAAGAAATAGTTATTACTTTGTGTGACCTTGAAATGTATTTTCCTCCATCATTTTTGACATTATGGTACATCTTGTTGTTCATCTTGTGAAAGAGACACAATTATGTGGACCAACTTATATGAGATGGATGTACCTGTTGAGCGTTACATGAAAATATTAAAAGTGCGTGAAAAACCGAAGTCGTCAGAGGGTTATATCGTTGAGCGATATGTTGTTGAAGAAGCGGTTGAGTTTTGTACAATTTTGTCCAATGTGAAATCCATAGGACTCCCAAATCTCATTTTTCGAGAAAAAAAAGAAGGTAAAAATTAATTGGAAATGAAATTGTGGCGGTATCAAGGGATGAACGGATCAAGTGCATTTGTATGTTACATAATGACAATGAGGTTGAGCCGTTTGTTGAAATGCACAAGGCTATACTCGAGGTGAGAATAAAAGTAGAAATGAAAATTGGATAGTACAAAAGCACAATCAAAGTTTTATCTGATGGTTTAAGGATCATATATATTCAAAGTTTCATTGATCCGCTTATATCGACAGTTGAGATGTTTGGCATATGGTCCAAGTTCGATTGTGTTCTCTTATAGAGGATACACAATTAATGTTTCACATTTTATACCAAAGAACAAGATGAGAAAAGTACTATGCAAAATAGTGGTGTTACGGTTGTAGCTGAAGCAATGCACATTTCTAGTATGAAGGACTTAAACCCCAAATATGAAAATATGTCATATTTTGGGGTTATCATTCACATTTGGGTGTTTGATTACGAGAAGTTTCAGATTCCTATCTTTGATTGCAAGTGGGTACATAGTAGTGGCATACGAATGGATAAGTCAGGCTTTTTGCAAGTGGATCTTAATAGGATGGGGTATAAAGATGAGCCTTTTATTCTAGCCTCTCAAGCTAAACAAGTGTTCTATGTCACAGACCCGAAGAGTACGAAATGGTCTATAGTGCTTTTATCTAACAAAGTGATTGATGATAAAAGTGTAGATCAAGGTGATGTTGATGTTGAGAATGAGTCGTATTATTAAAGTTCCGAAGGTTACTCCTCAGACATTAGAAGACTCGTGTCTATGAAAGACCTCAAGTTAAAGAGTTTGAAGACACATGATTGCCATGTCATAATGGAACATTTTCTACCAATAGGTATCGTTATTTTTCGAAAAAAGAAGTGTTATAACTAAATTGTGTTTTCTTGGTCAATTTGTAGTAAGGTGATCGATCCACGAGATCTTACCGATTACAAAAAGAAATAGTTATTACTTTGTGTGACCTTGAAATGTATTTTCCTCCATCATTTTTGACATTATGGTACATCTTGTTGTTCATCTTGTGAAAGAGACACAATTGTGTGGACCAACTTATATGAGATGGATGTACCTGTTGAGCGTTACATGAAAATATTAAAAGGGTATGAAAACCGAAGTCGTCCGAGGGTTGTATCGTTGAGCGATATGTTGTTGAAAGCGGTTGAGTTTTGTATTGAATTTTGTCCAATGTGAAATCCATAGGACTCCCAATCTCCAAAAAAAAAGAAGGTAAAAATTAATTGGAAATGAAATTGTGTGATGTCAAGGGATGAGGGATCAAGTGCATTTGTATGTTCTGCATAATGACAATGAGGTTGAGCCGTTTGTTGAAATGCACAAGGCTATACTCCGAGGTGAGAATAAAAGTAGAAATGAAAATTGGATAGTACAAGAGCACAATCAAAGTTTTATCTGGTGGTTTAATCATATATATTCAAAGTTTCATTCAGATCCCGCTTCAATATCAAACAGGTTGAGATGTTTGGCATATGGTCCAAGTTCGATTGTGTTCTCTTATAGAGGATACACAATTAATGTTTCACATTTTATACCAAAGAACAAGATGAGAAAAGTACTATGCAAAATAGTGGTGTTACGGTTGTAGCTGAAGCAATGCACATTTCTAGTATGAAGGACTTAAACCCCAAATATGAAAATCAGTCATATTTTGGGGTTATCATTCACATTTGGGTGTTTGATTACGAGAAGTTTCAGATTCCTATCTTTGATTGCAAGTGGGTACATAGTAGTGGCATACGAATGGATAAGTCAGGCTTTTTGCAAGTGGATCTTAATAGGGTGGGGTATAAAGATGAGCCTTTTATTCTAGCCTCTCAAGCTAAACAAGTGTTCTATGTCACAGACCCGAAGAGTACGAAATGGTCTATAGTGCTTTATCTAACAAAGTGATTGATGATAAAAGTGTAGATCAAGGTGATGTTGATGTTGAGAATGAGTCGTATATTAGAAGCGATCGAGATGAAAATACTACAATGGATGAAACATATATTAGAAAAGATCATGATGAGAATTTGGATCAATCCCTCCGTCCGCGTTCTTAAGAGACAAGTAATTCAAAATCCAACCAAGAAAAGAAAGAGATGTTAGTGAAAGAGGTAATATATTCCTCCATTCTTGTTAACACTTAGCAAACTTCTAATAAATGATATATTTTTCATTTTATATACTCAATTGATATTTGTCATTTTATATACTCAATAGATATTTGGAATTATATATTTGGAATTAAATATTTATCATTAGATACTAATGTTTTCTTGATTACAGGTTAGATGGCTAGTAACGAGGAGCACCACGATGATTCAATTAATGATGGAGACAATGATGGAGGAAAATCCGATGAGGAGTGGAAAAAGAAATTAAAGAGGAAAAACTATTATGAAGAATATCATTCGTGATAGAGATAGAGGTATTAAATCGATGTGCATTGGGTCAAATGGCCAATTAATTGAGCCTACGGTTCTAAATTGACAAGTTACATTGGTACAATTGTAAGGGAGAAATACCAATAACTTGTGATGTGGAGAGATGGTATTTGGATGATGCTAAAAACAAAATCTGGAGTGAGATACAGGTAATTTTAATTATGTCTTTAAATTACGATTATGTACTTTTAATTATGTCTTTAAATTACGATTATGTACTTTAAATTATGTCTTTAAATTACGATTATGTACTTTTAATTATGTCTTTAAATTACGATTATGTACTTTAAATTATGTCTTTAAATTACTTATACTAACGCACTTTGTGTATGTTTTTGTAGAGTCTTTCAACATTGATGACACAAAAAGATTATTGTCTTGGATTGGCGGCAAAAGACTAAGAGGGTTTAGAACATTTTAAGCGAAAATATCTTAGAGATGCGAAATTTTTTGTTGATGCGAGCGTCAAGCAGAATATCAGATGTGATTTCACTTAAAGAATGAGATGTTTTTAAAGACAAACGGAAAACCCGAATTTAAGAGTGTAAGTAGCGTAAATCGTCAAAAGCATCATCTCCGTATCCATACAAAAGGGACGTTTGGGATATGCACGATTAGAACAAAAATAGTAAGTATTTACAAATTGCAATGATATACTTGTTCATCAAGAGTTATAAGTGAGCTTGTTTTTGTGTTAATGTGTAGTTAAAGAGGAGAATAGTTCAAACATCTCTTAGAGCATGTTTTGTGGAAGGCTGCCCGTGTGGTAAGGATGGAGTTCTTAGAAGAAGTACAAGAAATTTTTGAAAAATGCGTAAGTATAACATTAATTCTAATTAAATCAAAATTTTATTAACATATAATATTCGTGTTTTCCAATATTCATATGCATTTGAGATTCATCACATCTACATCTCCACGGATGATTGCGGAGCATACTTAGTCGAGCATTAGATGTTAGTGAGTATTCGTCGGGTGAGGGTAAAGGATATGGGTTACTCAAGCTCCTTGAAAAAGAAAACCCACAGACAATGCAATAAAGAAGCAGAAGGTTGGATGCATTAGAAGTGAAGTTCTTGAATTGAGGAAGGAAAAAGCAAGACAGACAATCAGAAAGGGAATCTTGGTGTTAAAGAAACTAGTGACATAGCTAGTGTCAATTGTGCTCTTAAAGAAACTATTCCGAGGTAAATTCATATATTATTTAATTAGTGTAATTTATTTAACATATATACACATTAACGATGTCATATTTATTATTGATTTTAGGGCATTTACCTTGTCAACTCTTTTAGAGACACCAACTTATCGCATGGTTGCAAGGGAAAAGTCCATAACACTGGGAGAAGTACTTCATCATAAACCGCTCCCTTACGGATATTGGAAGTGTCAATTGATATTGCTTTAGAGGAGGTGCGCTATTACCAATCCGATGAAATTCGGATGCAACATTGGTGGGAGGCAATAGGAGCATTTGTTGCATGGCCGTCAAGACTCGTTCGTTATAGATGATGAGGTATAATTAAACCGTTATGAACCTTTTAGTACTCAAATTTTTACGTTCGTTTTACTTACATTTTTTGCATGGTAATGTTAGACTCTACAAAATCCAAACCAAAAGATAAAGATTACACGGCCAATGGAGTCGTGGCATCACAAAATTACAACACAATTATATGATATTTATGCTTTATAATGTTAATTTGTCATCCTATACTTGACCACTCTAATTTTATGATATTTAGATTATTCTGAAAGAGATTGAAAATGTAAGTAGGGGTAAAGAGCCTATAATTAGCAACATTCCAGAAATAAAGAGTGTTGCTAAGAGGACCGTGCTAGAAAGAAAACTACTTCACGGTATAGGTCGTGCCTTGGACATTTATAAGCTTCACAACTATTCCATGAGGTGGTACTTCTTGTACTGGATGAAGGATTTATGGTTCTCATGGCATGACAATTGGTATGGAGGATTTGGACCAAGTTTTGGACACTTGACATTAGGCATGGTACATTATCGATACATACATGGTATACTCCAACCAACTTTGTTTAATTAATTGCGAATTTATTCACTCATTTCAATGAATAATTAATGTTAATGATGTTTTTATTTAAGGTTTACGTGTGACAAGTTGATTCGCGCGTGGATTGGAGTCAGTTAACTTTCATAAATCCCAGCGTTGTCCGCAGGTCCATCATCTCAATCGGATGAAGTAATAGCATATGTACTCGGTTTATTTATGGCCATAAAGATACTGAGAAAAATTGTTCTTTTTACCATATAATCATCGGCAAAGTAAGATTTTCATTCTAAATTTCCTCTATTATAATTTTCGGTTTTTTAACGTTGTGTGAAAATTTCCATCTAACCTTTGTTTAATATTCGGTGGACCTTTGGTTATTGGTTACAATTAATCCTTTGAGAGAATTGTATTTTATCTGGATTCATTGGGCAATGATTGGACAACATACCGGATATGAAGAAGACAATTGACACGTAAGTGAGATTGTTAAAATATTCGTGTATATTTAATTATTTATGTGCGATAGTTCTAAATATTCGTTATTATTTTATTATAGCGTTCTACAAAGTTTTCGATCACAAAGAGGTATTCAAGTACCAAGGAGTAGAGTCAACAATATTTCTTGGATCAAAGTGGAGGTATAGATTTTCCCAATTTTGATAATATAGCGATGATACTTGATAAAACAAGTTAAGTTGTATATACTTATGTATATCCGTATTTTCTTTCCATGTGTAGTGTCTCGTCAGCGCAATGGTGTAGATTAGGTTATTTTATGTTGAGGTTTATGAAAGAAACTATTCTTTTGGACGATTAGAGATTCCATCCACGGTATGAATTTCTAAGTTAGGAATTATTTAATATTTCTCATAAAATGACTTAGTATTTTAATTAAATCATACTATTTTATATTATTATGTAGTACTTTGATGAATTCAAGTGTGCTTGTTACTCAAAAGATCAATTGGATGAACTTATGGAGGATTGGTGCCAATTTGTTATGGAGTTGAGAGTTTTATTATAGCGGTATAACTTTGAGTTTGAGTATAATATATATCGTTATAGTTGTGTTGTTTTTTGTTACTTGGTAACTTGTATGAATTCGATTTTTGATTTTGTTTCGGAGTAATAGAGTGGATCGATGTAGAAGATAAAGTTATTTTGTGAAATTTTTATTTTGTTTCATTGTTGTATAAATTAATGTTGTTGTTGTGTATATTGTGCAAAAAGGATTGAGATGTATATTGACGTATATTGATGCATATTGTAGTTTAAAATGTTATGTTGAAGCTATAAATTTAGTTGCAAAAATGGTGAGATATTATATTAAATGAAAAAAAATTCTATTAAAAAAAAGAAAAGGAAAACCGCTGCTAAAGGGAATAGACAACTTTTAATGAAGCTTGTCTAAAGTGATTGAAAAAAAATATTTAAAAAAAATAAGGAAAAGCGCTGCTAAAGGGGGGGAATAGATAGCGCTTTTTAAAAGCGCTGTCTAAAGTGATTGAAAAAAAAATAAAAATAAAAATAAGGAAAAGCGCTGCTAAAGGGGGGGAATAGACAACGCTTTTTAAAGGCGTTGTCTAAAGTTCAACATTAAAAGCGCTGTCTAAAGTGTAAGCAATGCTAAAGGGGTACCTTTAGCACGCATTAATAAACGCTAAAGGGTACCTATAGCTTTTAAATTACATAGCGTTGTCTATACCTTTAGCGGAGGTTTTAGCGACTTTTAAGCTGTTAAAAGCCTAAAAAGCGTATCATCTGCCATTTGGCATAGTGGGTATGTCGATTATGGGGAAGATATTAGCACCCTCTGTCCATTATACTCAATGAGATCCTCTTGTTGTTATAATCAAGGGTGTGTTTAGATCTAAAGCTTTCAAGTTAAGGAAAATGTTATAATCAAAGGGTGTGTTTAGATCTAAAGCTTTCAAGTTAAGGGAAAATGCATGAATGCAAAGTATACACCACGAAGTTTTTAGTTGGGCTCCTAGGTTTCAAAACCTTGTGCCTACGTATCCCAAAGTGCAATGAGGAATCAAAGAACCATAGTTCTTCTAAAAAAGAGTTCCTCTGTTTGTGCAATGAAGAATACACAAAAGAAAGGAAGAAGATGAAGTTGTAATGGTGGCGGGGGCTACCCGTCTAAGGGACGGGCTCCCCATTGGATGAAATGGAAGTGGCAAGGGCCACCTAATTAGGGGTGAGCACCCCTTAATGTATAAAAGGTGGGGTGGACGCCCCATAGTAATGGGGTGGGGGCCACATAGTCCAGGATGGGCACCCCACACCTCCTGTGTGCCATTTTGATTTGTTTTTTTATCTGTAACATGGATAGCATCGTTTTAGTGAAAGTCTTTAATATATATGCTAGTAAGTCCTAATTGTATAATAAGTATATACATGTTTAGTAAGATTTCACATATTGAAATATATTGGCAAGGTAAATTGGTAGGTTTATGAAGGATTAAAAATGTACTGTCAGGGAGGTATAGTACTAGTAAAGTAGAGAACTTTAATGGAAATTCATCAGGGAAGTAAGTGGTAGGAATTGCAGTATATTACATAGTATTAATATTGTTTGAATAGCTAAATAACAGACTAAATGGTTATATATCAGAATTGTTTTATAAGTAGAATACTGTTAATTTAGAAGAGGTATGTAGGTCAGAGGTATAAGTGTTGTGAAAGTAGTGTAGTTTTAATACTAAGATGTAATGATAATGAGTTGGCTGAAATACAAAGTAGTAGCAGAATAATTTGGTTGCAGGAAAGCATTTGTACTAGTTAAGATTTAATTCACTTCAAACTTCATTAGATTATCTTAAGATTTATGATCACTTCAATTTTCACCGGATTTTCTGAAGACTTATATTCACTTAAAATGTTATCAAATTTACTGAAGACTTATATTCACTTTAAATTTCATCAGATTTTCTGAAGTCGTATATTCACTTAAAATTTCATCAAATTATCTTAAGATTTATGTTCAGTTCAATTTTCACCATATTCTTGTAAGACTTATATTCAATTCAACTTTCACCTGAATTTCTGAAGACTTATATTCACTTCAGTTTTCACTAGATTTTTGGAAAACTTATGTTCACTTAAAGTTTCATCAGATTTTCTGAAGACTTATATTCACTTTAAATTTCATCAGATTATCGTAAGATTTATGATAAATTCCATGTTCCCCATATTTTCTGAAGACTTATGTTCCCTTCAAATTTCACCAGATTTTTTAAAGATTTATATTCACTTCAATTTTCATCAGATTATCTTAGATTTATGTTTACTTCCATATTCCCCAGATTTTCTAGAGACTTATGTTCCCTTCAAATTTCACCAAATTTTATGATGGCTTATATTCACTTCAAATTTCATCAGATTATCTTAAGATTTATGTTCACTTCAATTTTCATCAAATTTTCTTAAGATTTATATTCACTTCAGGTTTCATCAGATTATCTTAAGAATTATGATCACTTCAAATTTTACCAGACTTTTTGAAGACTTACTTCAATTTTCACCAGATATTTTGAAGACTTATATACACTTAAGATTTTCTCAGATTTCCTGGAGACTTATATTCGCTTTAAATTTCATCATATTTTTTGAAGACTTATGTTCACTTAAAATTTCATCAGATTGTCTAAAGACTTATATTCACTTTAAATTTCATCAGATTATTTTAAGATTTATGTTCACTTCCATATTCCCCAGATTTTCTGAAGACTTTTGTTCCCTTCAAATTTCACCAGATTTTTTAAAGATTTATATTCACTTCAAATTTCGTCAGATTATCTTAAGATTTATGGTCACTTAAATTTTAATCATATTTTCTTAAGATTTATATTCACTTCAGATTTCATTAGATTATCTTAAGATTAAAGATCACTTCAATTTTCACCAGATTTTCGGAAGACTTATATATACTTAGAATTTCATCAAATTTTTGGAAGACTTATATTCACTTTAAATTTCATCAGATTTTCTAAAGTCGTATATTCACTTCAAATTTCACCAAGTTATCTTAAGATTTATGTTCAGTTCAATTTTCACCACATTCTTTGAAGACTTATATTCAATTCAACTTTCACCATATTTTCTGAAGAATTATATTCACTTCAACTTCACCAGAAATTTTGAAGACTTATGTTCACTTAAAATTTCATCTGATTCTCTAAAGACTTATATTCACTTTAAATTTCATCAGATTATCGTGAGATTTATTTTAACTTCCATATTCCCCATATTTTCTGAAGACTTATGTTCCCTTCAAATTTCACCATATTTTTTTAAGATTTATATTCACTTCAATTTTCATCAGATTATCTTATGATTTATGTTCAATTCAATTTTCACCAGATTTTTTGAAGACTTATGTTCACTTAAATTTTCATTGTTTTCTAAGACTTATATTCTAAATTTCATCAGATTATCTTAAGATTTATGTTAACCTCCATATTCCCCAGATTTTCTGAAGACTTAAGTTCCCTTCAAATTTCACCAGATTTTTTTAAGATTTATATTCACTTCTAATTTCGTCAGATTAGCTTAAGATTTATGTTCACTTTAACTTTCATCTGATTTTCTTAAGATTTATATTCACTTCAGATTTCATTATATTATCTTAAGATTTATGATCACTTCATTTTTCACCAGATTTTCTAAAGACTTATATTCAATTATAATTTCATCAAATTTTCTAAAGACTTATATTCACTTTAAATTTCATCAGATTTTTTGAAGTCGTATATTCACTTCAAATTTCATCAAGTTATCTTAAGATTTATGTTCAGTTCAATTTTCACCACATTCTTTGAAGACTTATATTCAATTCAATTTCACAAGATTTTCTAAAGAAATATATTCACTTCAATTTTCACCAGATTTTTTGAAGAATTATGTTCACTTAAAATTTCATCAGATTTTCTGAAGACTTATATTCACTTTAAATTTCATCAGATTATCTTAAGATTTATGTTAAATTCCATATTCCCCATATTTTTTGTTGACTTATTTTCCCTTCAAAGGTCACCAATTTTTTTTAAGATTTATATTCACTCTAATTTTCATCAGATTATCTTAAGATTTATGTTCACTTTCATATTCTCCAGATTTTCTAAAGACTTATGTTCCCTTCAAATTTAACTAGATATTTTGAAGACTTATTTCACTTCAAATTTCATCAAATTTTTAAAGATTTATATTTACTTTAAATTTCATCATATTTTCTTAAGATTTATCTTCACTTCAGATTTCATCAAATTATCTTAAGAATTATCTTCACTTCAATGTGCACAAGATTTTTTGAAGACTTATATTCATTTCAAATTTCTTCAGATTATTTTAAGATTTATATTCACTTCAATTTTCACTAGAATTTTTGAAGAGTTATGTTAACTTAAAATTTCATCAGATTTTCTGAAGACTTATATTCAATTTAAATTTCATCAGTTAATCTTAAGATTTATGTTAACTTCCATATTCCCCAGATTTTCTGAAGACTTATGTTCCCTTCAAATTTCACTAGATTATTTTAAGATTTATATTCACTTCAAATTTCAACAGATTATCTTAAGATTTATGTTCGCTTCAATTTTAATCTGATTTTCTTAAGATTTATTTACACTTCATATTTCATTAGATTATCTTAAGATTTATGATCACTTCAATTTTCACCAAATTTTCTGAAGACTTATATTCACTTATAATTTCATCAAATTTTCTGAAGAATTATATTCACTTTAAATTTCATCAGATTTTCTGAAGTCGTATATTCACTTCAAATTTCATCAAGTTATCTTAATATTTATGTTCAATTCAATTTTCACCACATTCTTTGAAGACTTATATTCTATTAAACTTTCATCAGATTTTCTGAAGACTTATAATCACTTTAAATTTTATCAGGTTAACGTAAGATTTTTGTTAAATCCCATATTCCCCATATTTTCAAAAGACTTATGTTCCCTTCAAATTTCACCAGATTTTCTAAAGATTTATGTTCACTTCAATTTTCATCAGATTATCTTAAGATTTATGTTCACTTCCATATTCCCCAGATTTTCTAAAGACTTATGTTCCCTTCAAATTTCACCAGATTTTCCGAAGACTTATGTTTCCTTCAAATTTCTCCAGATTTTCTGAAGAACTATATTCACTTCAAATTTTATCAGATTTTCTGAAAAAATATATTAACTTAAAATTTCATCAATTTTTTTTAAGATTTAAATTTACTTCAAATTTCATCCTATTTTCATAAGATTTCTATTCACTTCAGATTTCACCGGATTATGTTAAGAATTATGTACACTTCAATTTTCACCAGATTTTCTAAAGACTTATATACACTTCAATTTTCACCAGATTTTCTGAAGAATTATATTCACTTCAAATTTTATAAGTTTTTCTGAAGACTAATTTTAACTTCAAATTTCATCCTATTTTTTTAAGATTTAAATTTACTTCAAATTTCATCATATTTTCTTAAGATTTATATTCACTTAAAATTTCATCAGATTATCTTAAGACTTATATTCAATTCAACTTGCACAAGATTTTCTGAAGACTTTTATACACTTCAATTTTCACTAGATTTTTTGAAGACTTATGTTAACTTAAAATTTCATCAGATTTTATGAAGACTTATATTCACTTTACATTTCATCAGATTATCGTAAGAGTAATGTTAAATTTCATATTCCCCTTATTTCTGAAGACTTATGTTCCCTTCAAATTTCACCAGATTTTTTTAAGATTTATATTCACTTCTATTTTCATAAGATTATCTTAAGATTTATGGTCACTTCCATATTCCCCGGATTTTCTAAAGACTTATGTTCCCTTCAAATTTTACTAGATTTTCTGAAGACTTATATTCACTTCAAATTTCATCAAATTTTTTAAGATTTAAATTTACTTCAAATTTCATCATATTTTCTTAAGATTTATGTTCACTTCAGATTTCATCAGATTATCTTAAGAATTATGTTCACTTACATTTTTCACCAAATTTTCTAAACACTTAAATACACTTCAATTTTCACAAGATTATCTGAAGAATTATATTAACTTCAAATTTTATCTGATTTTCTGAAGACTTATATTAACTTAAAATTTCATCAAATATTTTTAAGATTTAAATTTACTTCAAATTTCATCATATTTTCTTAAGATTTATATTCACTTCAGATTTCATCAGATTATGTTAAGAATTATGATCACTTCAATTTTCACCAGATTTTTTGAAGACTTATATTCACTTCAATTTTCACCATCTTTTCTGGATAATTATATTCACTTCTAATTTTATCAGATTTTTTGAAGACTTATATTAACTTCAAACTTCATCAAAATTTTTTAAGATTTATATTTACTTCAAATTTCATCATATTTTCTTAAGATTTATATTCACTTAAGATTTCGTTAGATTATCTTAAGAAATATGTTCACTTAAATTTTCACCAGATTTTCTGCAGACTTATATTCACATCACTTTTCACCAGATTTTCTGAAGAATTATATACACTTCAACTTTTATCAGATTTTCTGAAGACTTATATTAACTTCAAATTTCATAAAATATTTTTAAGATTTAAATGTAATTCAAATTTCTTCATATGTTCTTAAGATTTATTTTCCCTTCAGATTTCATCAGATTATGTTAAGAATTATGTTCACTTCAATTTTCACGGATATTCTTGGACTTATATACATCAATTTCACAGTTTTACGAAGAATTATATTCATTTCAAATTTTATAAGATTTTCTGAAGACTAATATTAACTTCAAATTTCATCTAATTATTTTAAAATTTAAATTTACTTCAAATTTCATGATATTTTCTTAAGATTTATATTCACTTCAGATTTCATTAGATTATCTTAACAATTATGTTCACTTCATTTTTCACCAGATTTTCTAAAGACTTTTATACACTTCAATTTTCACTAGATTTTGTGAAGTCTTATATTCAATTCAAATTCACCGTATTTTTTTGAAGACTTACGTTCACTTCAAATTTCATCAGATTATCTGAAGACTTATAAGAACTTCAAATTTCATCAAATTTTTTTAAGATTTATATTTACTTCAAATTTCATCATATTTTCTTAAGATTTATCTTCACTTCAAATTTCATCAGATTATCTTAAGAATTATCTTCACTTTAATGTGCACCAGATTTTCTGAAGACTTATATTCACTTCAAATTTCACCAGATTTTTCAAAGACTTATATACACTTCAAATTTCATTAGAATTTTTAAATATTAATATTTCCTTCAAATTTCACCATATTTTTTAAAGATTTATATTCACTTTAAATTTTTTCAGATTATCTTAAGATTTATGTTCACTTCAATTTTCATCAGATTCTGTTAAGATTCTTATTCACTTCAGATTTCATTAGATTATCTTAAGATTTATGATCACTTCAATTTTGACCAGATTTTCTGAAGACTTATATTCACTTAAAATTTCATCAAATTTTCTGTAGACTTATATTCACTTTAAATTTTATCAGATTTTCTGAAGTCGTATATTTACTTCTAATTTAATCTAGTTATCTTAAGATTTATGTTCAGTTCAATTTTCACCACATTCTTGAAGGACTTATATTCAATTCTACTTTCACCAGATTTTCCGAAGACTTATATTCACTTCAATTTTCACCAGATTTTTTGAAGACTTATGTTCACTTAAAATTTCATCAGTTTTTCTAAAGACTTATATTCACTTTAAATTTCATCATATTATCGTAATATTTATGTTAAATTCCATATTCCCCATATTTTCTAAAGACTTATGTTCCCTTCAAATTTCACCAGATTTTTTTAAGATTTATATTCACTTCAATTTTAATCAGATTATCTTAAGATTTATGTTCACTTCCATATTCCCTAGATTTTCTAAAGACTTATGTTCTTTCCAAATTTCACCAGATTTTCTAAAGACTTATATTCACTTCAAATTTCATCAAATTATCTTAAGATTTATGTTAACTTCAAGCTGCATCAAATTTTCTTAAGAATTATGATCACTTCAAATTTCACCAGGATTTTTGAAGACTTAGATTCACTTCAATTTTCACCAGATTTTTTGAAGACTTATATTCACTTTATATTCACTTTAAATTTCATCAGATTTTCTGAAAACTTATATTCTCTTCAAATTTAATCAGATTATCTTAAGATTTATGCTCACTTCAATTTTCACCCTATTTTTAGAAGACTTATTTTAGTTTCAATTTTTATCAAATTTTTTAAAGATTTATGTTCACTTCAAATTTCATCAAATTTTTTTAAGATTTATATTTACTTCAAATTTCATCATATTTTCTTAAGATTTATATTCACTTCATAATTCATCAGATTTTTTTTAGATTTATATTTACTTAAAATTTCATCATATTTTCTTTAGACTTATATTAACTTCCAATTCCATCAATTTTTTTAGATTTATATTTACTTCAATGTTTACATAATTTTCTGAAGACTTTTATTCACTTCAGATTTTATTTGATTATCTTAAGAATTATGTTCACTTCAATTTTCACCTGATTTTTTGAAGACTTATATTCACTTCAATTTTCACTAGATTTTTTGAAGCCTTATAATCACTTCAAATTTCATCAGATTATCTTAAGAATTATGTTCACTTCAATTTTCATCATATTTTTTTAAATTTATATTTACTTCAAACTATGTTAAGAATTATGTTCACTTAAATTTTCACCAGATTTTCTAAAGAGTTATATACACTTTAATTTTCACTAGATTTTCTTAAGAAATATATTCACTTCAAATTTTATAAGATTTTCTGAAGACTTATATTAACTACAACTTTCATCCAATTTTTTTAAGATTTAAATTTACTTCAAATTTCATTATATTTTCTTAAGATTTATATTCACATCAAATTTCATCTGATTATCTTAAGAATTATGTTCACTTCAATGTTCACCTGATTTTTTGAAGACTTATATTCACTACTATTTTCACCAGATTCTCTAAAGACTCATATTCACTTCAAATTTCATCTATTTTTTTTAAGATTCATATTTACTTCAAATTTTATCATATTTTCTTAAGATTTATATTCACTACAGATTTCATCAGATTATCTTAAGAATTATGTTCACTTAAAATTTTTTGAAAACATACATACACTTCAATTTTCACCAGATTTTCACAAGACTTATACTCACTTAAAATTTCATCAAATTTTCTGGAGACTTATATTCACTTTCAATTTCATCATATTTTCTTAAGACTGATATTCACTTCAAATTTCATCAGATTATCTTAAGATTTATGTTCACTTCAATTTTCACTTGATTTTTGGAAGACTTATGTTCACTTCAATTTTCATCAAAAAATTTTAAGTTTTATATTCACTTAAAATTTTATCATATTTTTTTAAGATTCATATATACGTTAAATTTCATCATATTTTTTGAAGATTTATGTTTACTTAAATTTTCACCAGATATTCTGAATAGTTATATACACTTCAATTTTCACCAGATTTTCTGAAGAAATATATTCACTTCAAATTTTATAAGATTTTCTGAAGACTTATATTAACTACAAACTTCTTCGAATTTTTTTAAGATTTAAATTTACTTCAAATTTTATCATATTTTCTTAAGATTTATATTCATTTCATATTTCATCAGATTATGTTAAGAATTATGTTCACTTCAATTCTCACTTGATTTTTTGAAGACTTTTATACCCTTCAATTTTCACCAGATTTTCTGAAGACTTATATTCAATTCAAATTATACCAGATTTTTTGAAGACTTACATTCAATTAATATTTCATCAGATTTTTTTAAGATTTATTTTTACTTCAATTTTCATCTTATTTTCTTAAGATTTATATTCACATCAGATTTCATCTGATTATCTTAAGAATTATGTTCACTACAATTTTCACTTGATTTTTGGAAGCCTTATGTTCACTTCAATTTTCATTAAATTTCTTCAAGATTTATATTCACTTCAAATTTCATCAGATTTTTGTAAGATTTATATTTACTTCAAATTTCATCATATTTCCTTAAGATTTATATTTACTTCAGAATTCATCAGATTATCTTAAAAGTTATGTTCAGTTAAATTTTCACCAGATTTTCTGAAGACTTATATTCACTTCAATTTTCACAAGATTTTCTGAAGAATTATATTTAGTTAAAATTTCATCATATTGTCTTAAGACTTATATTAACTTCAAATTTCATCAAATTTTTTTAAGATTTAAATTTACTTCAAATTTCATTATATTTTCACTACTATTTTCATCACATTTTCTAAAGACTCATATTCACTTCAAATTTCATCATATTTTTTAAAATTCATATTTACTTCAAATTTTATCAAATTTTCTAAGGATTTATATTCACTTCAATGTTCACAAGATTTCTGAAGACTTATATTAACTTCCAATTTCATCCATTTTATTAAGATTTAAATTTACTTCAAATTTCATCATATTTGCTTAAGATTTATATTAACTTAAGATTTTATCAGTTTATCTTAAGAATTATGTTCAGTTCAATTTTTACCAGATTTTCTAAAGACTTTTATACACTTCAATTTTCACCAGATTTTCCGAAGACTTATATTCACTTTAAATATAATCAGATTAACTTATGATTTATGTTCACTTCAATTTTCATCCGATTTTCTAAAGATTTATATTCACTTCAGATTTCATCAGATTATCTTAAGCATTATGATCACTTCATATTTTAGCAGATTTTTTGAAAACTTATAAGCACTTCAATTTTCACCAGATTTTTTGAAGACTTATATACACTTAAAATTGCCTAAGATTTTTTGGAGACTTATATTCACTTTAAAATTCATCATATTTTCTGAATACTTATATTCACTTCATACTTCATCAGTTTTTCTTAAGATTTACGTTCACTTCAATTTTCACCATATTTTTGGAAGACTTATGTTCACTTCAATTTTCATCAAAAAAATTTATGATTTATTTTCACTTCAAATCGCATCAGATTTTTTTAAGATTTATATTTACTTCAAATTTCATCATATTTTCTTAAGATTTATATTCACTTCAGATTTCATCAGTTTATGTTAAGAATTATGTTCACTTCAATTTTCACCAAATTTTTTGAAGACTTATATACACTTAAATTTTCACCAGAATATCTGAAGAAATATATTCAATTCAAATTTTATAAGATTCTTTGAAGACTTATATTAATTACAAATTTCATCCAATTTTTTTAAGATTTAAATTTACATTAAATTTTATCATATTTTCTTCAGATTTATATTTACTTCAAATTTCATCATATTATTTTAAGATTTATGTTCACTTCAATTTTCACTTGGTTTTCGGAAGACTTATGTTCACTTCAATTATCACCAAATTTTTTAAAGATTAATATTTACTTCAAATTTCATCAGATTTTTTTAAGATTTATATTTACTTCAAATTTCATCTTAATTTCTTAAGATTTATATTCACTTCAGAATTCATCAGATTATCTTAAGAATTATGTTCAATTCAATTTTCACCAGATTTTCTGATGACTTATATTCAGTTATAATTTCATCAAATTTTCTGGAGACATATATTCACTTTAAATTTCATCAAAATTTCTGAAGACTTATATTCACTTATAATTTCATCAAATGTTATGCAGTCATATATTCACTTTAAATTTCATCAGATTTTCTGAAGACTTATATTCACTTCAAATTTGATCAGATTATCTTATGATTTATGTTCACTTCAATTTTCACTTGATTTTTGGAAGACTTATGTTCACATAAAATTTCATCATATTTTCTTAAGATTTATATATACTTTAGAATTCATAAGATTATCTTAACGATTATGTTCAGTTCATCCAGATTTTCTGAAGACTTATATACACTTCAATTTTAACCAGATTTTCTGAAGACTTATATTTACTTCAAATTTCATCATATTTTCCTAAGATTTATATTCACTTCAGATTTCATCAGATTATCTTAAGAATTATGTTCACTTCAATTTTTACCAGATTTTCTAAAGACTTTTATACGCTTCAATTTTTACAAGATTTTCTGAAGACTTATATTCACTTCAAATATCATTAGATTATCTTAAGATTTATGTTCGTTTCAATTTTTATCAGATTTTCTTAAGATTTATATTCCCTTCAGATTTCATCAGATTATCTTAAGAATTATGATCACTTCAAATGTTTCCAGATTTTTTAAAAACTTATATTTACTTTAATTTTCACCAGATTTTTTGAAGACATAAGCTCTTAAAATTTCCGCAGATTTTGTGGAGACTTATATTCACTTTAAATTTCACTAGATTTTCTGAAGAATTATATTCACTTCACATTTCATCAGATTATCTTAAGATTTATGTTCACTTCAATTTTCACCATATTTTTGGAAGACTTATGTTCACTTCAATTTTCATCAAATTTTTTTAAGATTAATATTCACTTCAAATTTCATCATAATTTTTTAAGATTTATATTTACTTCAAATTTCATCATATTTTCTTAAGATTTATATTCACTTCAGAATTCATCCGATTATCTTAAGAATTATGTTAAATTCAATTTTCACCAGATTTTCCAAAGACTTATATTCACTTATAATTTCATCAAATTTTATGAAGACTTATATTCACTTTAAATATCATCAGATTTTCTTAATACTTATATTAACTTCAAATTTCATCAATTTTTTTAAGATTTATATTTACTTCAAAGTTCACAAGATTTTCTTAAGATTTTTATTCACTTCATATTTCGTCAGATTATCTTAAGAATTATGTTCACCTCAATTTTCACTTGATATTTTGAAGACTTATATTCACTTCAATTTTCACTAGATTTTCTGAAGACTTACATTTACTTCAAATTTCTTCAATTTTTTTTAAAATTTATATCTATTTCAAATTTCATCATATTTTCTTATGATTTTCCAAAGACTTATATTCACTTCAATTTTCACAATTTTCTGAAGAATTATATTCAGTTAAAATTTTATCATATTGTCTTAAGACTTATATTAACTTCAAATTTCATCACATTTTTTGAAGATTTAAATTTACTTCAAATTTCATCATATTTTCTAAGGATTTATATTCACTTCAATTTTCACAAGATTTTTGAAGAATTATATTCACTTCAAATTTTATTAGATTTTTTGAAGACTTATATTAACTTCCAATTTCATCCATTTTTTAAAGATTTAAATTTACTTCAAATTTCATCATATTTGCTTAAGATTTATATTAACTTCAGATTTCATCAGATTATCTTAAGAATTATGTTCAATTCAATTTTCACTAGATTTTTTGAAGACCTATATTAACTTTAATTTTCACCAGATTTTTGGAAACTTACACTCATTTGAATTTTCACCTGATTTTCTGAAGACATATACTCTCTTAAAGTTTCATCAGATTTTCTGGATACAAATATTCACTTTAAATTTCAACTGATTTTCTAAAGACTTATATTCACTTCAAAATTCATCAGATTATCTTAAGATTCATGTTCACTTCAATTTTCACTTGATTTTTGGAAGACTTATGTTCACTTCAATTTTCATCAAATGTTTTTAAGATTATACTCACTTCAAATTTGATCATATTTTTTTAAGATTTATATTTACTTCAAATTTCATCATATTTTCTTAAGATTTATATTCACTTCAGATTTCATCAGATTATGTTAAGAATTATGTTCACTTAAATTTTCACCAGATTCTCTGAAGACTTATATACACTTACATTTTCACCAGATTTTCTGAAGAAATATATCCACCTCAAATTTTATAAGATTTTCTGTAGACTTATATTAACTTCAAATTTCATACAATTTTTTTAAGAATTAAATTTACTTCAAATTTTATCATATTTTCTTAAGATTTATATTGACTTCAGATTTCATCAGATCATGTTAAGAATTATGTTCACGTCAATTTTCACCAGATTTTCTGAAGACTTATATACACTTACATTTTCACCAGATTTTCTGAAGAAATATATTCTCTTCAAATTTTATAAGATTTTCTGAAGACTTATATTAACTTCAAATTTCATCCAATTTTTTTAAGACTTATACACTTCAATTTTGACAAGATTTTCTGTAGACTTTTATGCACTTCAATTTTCACCGGATTTTCTGAAGACATATATTCAATTCTAATTTCACCAGATTATTTGAAGACTTACATTCAATTAAAATTTAATCAAATTGTCTAAAGACATATATTCACTTCAAATTTCATCATAGTTTTTTAAGATTTATTTTGACTCTAAATTTCATCATATTTTCTTAAGATTTATATTCACTTAAGATGTCATCTTCACTTCAATGTGCAAAAGATTTTCTAAAGACTTATATTTACTTCAAATTCTCTTAAGAATTATCTTCACTTCAATGTGCAAAAGATTTTCTGAAGACATAGATTTTCTGAAGACATATATTCTCTTAAGAATTATCTTCACTTCAGGTTTCATCAAATAATCTTAAGAATTATATTCGCTAAATTTTCACCTGATTTTTTGAAGACTTATATTCACTTCAATTTTCACCAGATTTTCTGAAGACTTATATTCACCTCAAATTTCATCAGATTTTTTTAAGATTTACTCACTTAAAATTTCATCAGATTTACTCGAGACTTATATTCACTTTAAATTTCATCAAATTTTCTGAAGACTTATATTCACTTCAAATTTCACCAGATTATCTTAAGATATAGTTCACTTCAATTTTCACTTGACTTTTGGAAGACTTATATTCACTTCAATTTTCATCAAATTTTTTTAAAATTTATAGTCACTTCAAATTTCATCAGAATTTTTTAAGATTTATATTTACATTAAATTTCATCATAATTTCTTAAGATTTATATTCACTACAAAATTCATTAAGAATTATGTTCAATTCAATTTTCACCAGATTTTCCGAAGACTTATATTCACTCATAATTTCATCAAATTTTATGAAGACTTATATTCACTTTAAATTTCATCATATTTTCTTAATACTTATATTAACTTCAAATTTCATAAAGTTTTTTAAAAATTTATACTTACTTCAAAGTTCACAGGATTTTCTTAAGAGTTTTATTCACTTCAGATTATCTTTAGAATTATGTTCACCTAAAATTTCACCTAATTTTTTGAAGACTTATATTCACTTCAATTTTCACCAGATTTTCTGAAGACTTACATTCACTTCAAATTTCATCATTTTTTTAAAGATTTATATTTACTTCAAATTTCATCATATTTTCTTAAGATTTATATTCACTTCAGATTTAATCAGAATATCTTAAGAATTATGTTCACTTAAATTTTCAATGGATATTTTGAAGACTGATATTCACTTTAATTTTCACCAGATTTTTTGAAAACTTACACTCATTTCAATTTTCACCTGATTTTCTGAAGACTTATACTCACTTAAAATTTCATCAGATTTTCAGGATACTTTTATTCATTTTATATTTCATCAGATTTTCTGAAAAGTTATATTCACTTCAAATTTCATCAGATTATCTTAAGATTTATGTTCACTTCAATTTTCACTTGATTTTTTGAAGACTTATGTTCACTTCAATTTTCATAAAAAAATTTTAAGATTCTATTCGCTTCAAATTTCATCATATTTTTTGAAGATTTATATTTACTTCAAATTTCATCATATTTTCTTAAGATTTATATTCACTTCAGATTATATACACTTACAATTTCACCAAATTTTCTGAAGAAATATATTCACTTCAAATTTTATAAGATTTTCTGAGGACTTATGTTAACTTCAAATTTCATCCATTATTTTTAAGAATTAAATTTACTTCAAATTTCATCATATTATTTATATTCACTTCAGATTTCATCAGATCATGTTAAGAATTATATTCACTTCAATTTTCACCAGATTTTCTGAAGAGTTATATACACTTACATTTTCACCAGATTTTTGAAGAAATATATTCTTTTAAATTTTATAAGATTTTCTGAAGACTTATATTAACTTCAAATTTCATCCAATTTTTTTAAGATTTAAATTTACTTCAAATTTTATCATATTTTCTTAAGATTTATATTCACTTCAGATTTCATCAGATTATCTTAAGAATTATGTTCACTTCAATTTTCACCAGATTTTCTGAAGACCTTTATGCACTTCAATTTTCACCAGATTTTCTGAGGACTTATATTCAATTCAAATTTCACCAGATTTTATGAAGACTTACATTCAATTTAAATTTAATCAAATTATGTGAAGACTTATATTCACTTCAAATTTCATCATATTTTTTAAAGATTTATTTTGACTCTAAATTTCATCATATTTTCTTAAGATTTATATTCACTCAAGATATCACATTCACTTCAATGTGCAAAAGATTTTCTGAAGACTTATATTTAATTCAAATTTTCTTAAGAATTATCTTCAGTTCAATGTGCAAAAGATTTTCTGAAGACTAATTTTCACTTCAAATTTCACCATATTTTTTGAAGACTTATATTCACTTCAAGATTCATCATATTTTTTTAAGATTTATATTCACTTCAATATTCATCAGATTATCCTAAGAATTTTGTTCACTTCAATTTTCACCTAATTTTTTGAAGACTTATATTCACTTCAATTTTCACCAGATTTTTTGAATATTTACATTCCCTTCAAATTTCAGTAGATTTTCTGAAGACTTATATTGACTTAAAATTTCATCAGATTTTTTTAAAGATTTATATATACTTTAAATTTCAACAGATTTTCTCAAGATTTATATTGACTTTAAATTTCTTCAGATTATCTTAAGATTTATGTTCAGTTCAACTTTCACCCGATTTTTTGAAGCTCTTGTTCACTTAAAATTGTCTCCGATTTTGTAAAGACTTATATTCACTTTAAATTTCATCAGATTATTTTAAAATTTATAATAACGTCAATTTCATCAATTTTTTAAGATTTATATTTACTTCAAAATTCTCTAGATTTTCTTAAGATTTTTAGTCACTTCAGGTTTCATCAGATTATCTTAAGAATTATATTCACTTAATTTTCACCTAATTTTTTGAAGACTTATATTTACTTAAATTTTTACCAGATTTTCTGAAGACTTATGTTCACTTCAAATTTCATCATATTTTTTTAAGATTTATTTTGACTCTAAATTTCAACATATTTTCTTAAGATTTATATTCACTCAAGATATCATCTTCACTTCAATGTGCAAAAGATTTTCTAAAGACTTATATTCACTTCAAATTTTACCAGATTTTTGGAAGACTTATATTCACTTCAAATTTCATCATATTTTTTTCAGATTTAGTTTGACTATAAATTTCATCATATTTTCTTAAGATTTATATTCACTCAAGATATCATCTTCACTTCAATGTGCAAAAGATTTTCTGAAGACTTATTTTCACTTCAAATTTCACCATATTTTTTGAAGACCTATATTCACTTCAAGATTCATCATATTTTATTAAGATTTATATTCACTTCAATATTTATCAGATTATCTTAAGATTTATGTTCACTTCAATTTTCACCAGATTTTTTGAAGATTTATATTCACTTCAATTTTCACCGGATTTTTTGAAAATTTACATTTCCTTCAAATTTACATTCACTTTAAATTTCTTCCGATTATCTTAAGATTTATGTTCAGTTCAATTTTCACCCGATTTTTTGAAGGCTCTTGTTCACTTAAAATTGTCTCAGATTTTGTAAAGACTTATATTCACTTTAAATTACATCAATTTTTTAAGATTTATATTTACTTCAAAATTCACCAGATTTTCTTAAGATTTTTATTCACTTCAGGTTTCATTAGATCATATTAAGAAATATGTTCACTCAATTTTCACCTGATTTTTTGAAGACTTATATTCACTTCAATTTTCACCAGATTTTCTGAAGACTTATATTCACCTCAAATTTCATCAGATTTTTTTAAGATTTATATTTACTTCAAATTTCATCATATTTTCTCAAGATTAATATTCACTTCAGATTATCTTAAGAATTATGTTCAGTTAAATTTTTACTAGATTTTTTGAAGACTTATAATCACTTTAATTTTCACCAGATTTTTTCAAAACTTATACTCACTTAAAATTTCATCAGATTTTCTGGAGACTTATATTCACGTTAAATTTCATCAAATTTTCTGAAGACTTATATTCACTTCAAATTTCACCAGATTATCTTAAGATATAGTTCACTTCAATTTTCACTTGATTTTTGGAAGACTTATATTCACTTCAATTTTTATCAAGTTTTTTTAAAATTTATAGTCACTTCAAATTTCATCAGAATTTTTTAAGATTTATATTTACATTAAATTTCATCATAATTTCTTAAGATTTATATTCACTACAAAATTCGTTAAGAATTATGTTCAATTCAATTTTCACCAGATTTTCCGAAGACTTATATTCAATCATAATTTCATCAAATTTTATGAAGACTTATATTCACTTTAAATTTATTCATATTTTCTTAATACTTATATTAACTTCAAATTTCATAAAAAATTTTAAGATTTATACTTACTTAAAAGTTCACAAGATTTTCTTAAGATTTTTATTCACTTCGGATTTCATCAGATTATCTTTAGAATTATGTTCACCTAAAATTTCACCTAATTTTTTGAAGACTTATATTCACTTCAATTTTCACCAGATTTTCTGAAGACTTACATTCACTTCAAATTTCATCATTTTTTTAAAGATTTATATTTACTTCAAATTTCATCATATTTTCTTAAGATTTATATTCACTTCAGATTTAATCAGAATATCTTAAGAATTATGTTCACTTAAATTTTCACTAGATATTTTGAAGACTTATATTCACTTTAATTTTCACCAGATTTTTTGAAAACTTACACTCATTTCAATTTTCACCTGATTTTCTGAAGACTTATACTCACTTAAAATTTCATCAGATTTTCTGGATACTTTTATTCATTTTAAATTTCATCAGATTTTCTGAAGAGTTATATTCACTTCAAATTTCATCAGATTATCTTAAGATTTATGTTCACTTCAATTTTCACTTGATTTTTTGAAGACTTAGTTCACTTGAATTTTCATTAAAAAAAATTAAGATTCTATTCACTTCAAATTTCATCGTATTTTTTTAAGATTTATATTTACTTCAAATTTCATCATATTTTCTTAAGATTTATATTCACTTCAGATTATATACACTTACAATTTCACCAAATTTTCTGAAGAAATATATTCACTTCAAATTTTATAAGATTTTCTGAGGACTTATGTTAACTTCAAATTTCATCCATTATTTTTAAGAATTAAATTTACTTCAAATTATCTGAAGACTTATATTCACTTCAAATTTCATCATATTTTTTAAAGATTTATTTTGACTCTAAATTTCATCATACATTCTTAAGATTTATATTCACTCAAGATATCATATTCACTTCAATGTGCAAAAGATTTTCTGAAGACTTATATTCAATTCAAATTTTCTTAAGAATTATCTTCAGTTCAATGTGCAAAAGATTTTCTGAAGACTAATTTTCACTTCAAATTTCACCATATTTTTTGAAGACTTATATTCACTTCAAGATTCATCATATTTTTTTAAGATTTATATTCACTTCAATATTCATCAGATTATCCTAAGATTTTTGTTCACTTCAATTTTCACCTAATTTTTTGAAGACTTATATTCACTTCAATTTTCACCAGATTTTTTGAAAATTTACATTCCCTTCAAATTTCACTAGATTTTCTGAAGACTTATATTGACTTAAAATTTCATCAGATTTTTTTAAAGATTTATATATACTTCAAATTTCATCATATTTTCTCAAGATTTATATTCACTTTAAATTTCTTCAGATTATCTTAAGATTTATGTTCAGTTCAACTTTCACCCGATTTTTTGAAGCTCTTGTTCACTTAAAATTGTCTCCGATTTTGTAAAGACTTATATTCACTTTAAATTTCATCAGATTATTTTAAAATTTATATTAACGTCAATTTCATCAATTTTTTAAGATTTATATTTACTTCAAAATTCACCAGATTTTCTTAAGATTTTTATTCACTTCAGGTTTCATCAGATTATCTTAAGAATTATGTTCACTTAATTTTCGCCTGATTTTTTGAAGACTTATATTCACTTCAATTTCTACCAGATTTTCTGAAGACTTATATTCACTTCAAATTTCATCATATTTTTTAAGATTTATTTTGACTCTAAATTTCAACATATTTTCTTAAGATTTATATTCACTCAAGATATCATCTTCAATTCAATGTGCAAAAGATTTTCTGAAGACTTATATTCACTTCAATTTTTACCAGATTTTTGGAAGACTTATATTCACTTCAAATTTCATCATATTTTTTTCAGATTTAGTTTGACTCTAATTTCATCATATTTTCTTAAGATTTATATTCACTCAAGATATCATCTTCACTTCAATGTGCAAAAGATTTTCTGAAGACTTATTTTCACTTCAAATTTCACCATATTTTTTGAAGACTTATATTCACTTCAACATTCATCATATTTTATTAAGATTTATATTCACTTCAATATTCATCAGATTATCTTAAGATTTATGTTCACTTCAATTTTCACCAGATTTTTTGAAGACTTATGTTCACTTAAAATTTCATCAAATTTTCTAAATACTTATATTCACTTTAAATTTCATCAACTTTTCGTAAGATTTATATTAACTTCAAATTTCATCAATTTTTTAAAGATTTATATTTACTTCAAAGTTTACCAGATTTCTTAAGATTTATATTCACTTCAGATTTCATCAGATTATCTTAAGAATTATGTTCACTTCAATGTTCACTACATTTTTTGAAGACTTATATTCACTTCAATATTCACCAGATTTTTTGAAAACTTACACTCACTTCAATTTTCAAGAGATTTTCGGAAGACTTTTATTCACTTAAAATTTCATCATATTTTCTAGAGACTTATATTCACTTTAAATTTCAAAAGATTTTCCGAAGACTTTTATACACTTCAATTCTCACCAGATTTTTTAAAGACTTATATTCAATTCAAATTTCACCAGTTTTTTTGAAGTCTTAAATTTCATTCAAATTTCATCAGATTATTTGAAGACTTATTTTCATTTCAAATTTCATCATATTTTTTTAAGATTCATTTTGACTTCAAATGTCATCATATTTTCTTAACATTTATATTCACTTCAGATTTCATCAGATTATCTTAAGAATTCTCTTCACTTCAATCTGCACAAGATTTTCTGAAGACTTATATTCACTTCAAACTTCACCAGATTTTTTGAAGACTTACATTCACTTCAAGTTTGATCAGATTTTTTAATATTAATATTTCCTTCAAATTTCATCATATTTTCTTAAGATTTATATTCACTTCAAATTTCATCAGATTATCTTAAGATTTATGTTCACTTCAATTTTCACTTGATTTAAATTTACTTCAAATTTCATCATATTTTCTTAAGATTTATATTCACTTTAGATTTCATCAGATCATGTGTAAATTATGTTCACTTCAATTTTCACCAGATTTTCTGAATACTTATATACACATTAACTTTCACCAGATTTTCTAAGAAATATATTCACTTCAAATTTTATATGATTTTCTGAAGACTTATATTAACTTCAAATTTCATCCAATTTTTTTAAGATTTGAATTTACCTCAAATTTTATCATATTTTCTTAAGATATATATTAACTTCAAATTTTCACCAGATTTTCTAATGACTTATATTCACTTCAAATTTCACCAGATTTTTTGAAGACATACATTCAATTCAAATTTCATCAGATTATCTGAAGACTTATATTCACTTCAAATTTCATCATATTTTTTTAAGATTTATTTTGACTTCAAATTTCATTATATTTTCTTAAGATTTATATTCACTTCAGATTTCATCTGATTATCTTAAGAATTATCTTCACTTCAATTTGCACAAGATTTTCAGAAGACTTATATTCACTTCAAATTTCACCATATTTTTTGAACACTTACATTCACTTCAATTTTCATCAAATTTTTTTAATATTAATATTTCCCAAAAATTTCATTTCATCATATTTTTTTAAGATTTATATTCACTTCAAATTTCATCAGATTATCTGAAGATTTACATTCACTTCAATTTTTACCTAATTTTTTGAAGACTTATATTCACTTTAATTTTCACCAAATTTTTAGAAAACATACATTCATTTCAATTTTTCACCAGATTTTCTGAAGACTTATACTCACTTAAAATTTCATCAGATTTTCTAGTGACTTATATTCACTTTAAATTTCATCAGATTTTCTGAAGACTTATATTCACTTCAAATTTCATCAGATTATCTTAATATTTATGTTCACTTCAATTTTCACTTGTTTTTTGAAGACTTATGTTCACTTCAATTTTCACCAAATTTTTATAGTATTATATCACTTCAAATTTCATCAGATTTTGTTAAGAATTATGTTCACTTCAATTTTCACCAAATTTTCTAAAGACTTATATACACCTCAATTTTCACCAGATTTTTTGAAGAAATATATTCACTTCAACTTTTATACAATTTTCTGAAGACTTATATTAACCTCAAATTTCATCCAATTATTTTAAGATTTAAATTTACTTCAAATTCTATCATATTTTCTTAAGATTTATGATCACTTCAGATTACATCAGTTTATCTTAAGAGTTATGTTCACTTCAATTTTAACCAGATTTTCGGAAGACTTTTATACACTTCAATTTTCACCAGATTTTCTGAAGACTTATATTCAATTCGAATTTCACCAAATTTTTTGAAGACATACATTCAATTTAAATTTCATCAGATTATCTAAGACTTATATTCACTTTAAATTTCATCATATTTTTTTAAGTTTTATTTTGACTTCAAATTTCATCATATTTTCTTAAGATTTATATTCACTTCAGATTTCATCTCATTATCTTAAGAATTATCTTCACTTCAATTTGCACAAGATTTTCTGAAGACTTATACTCACTTTAAATTTCACCATATTTTTTGAAGACTTACATTCACTTCAAGTTTCATCAGATTTTTTTAATATCAATATTTCCCTAGAATTTCATCATATTTTTTAAAGATTTATATTCACTTCAAATTTCATAAGATTATCTTAAGATTTACGTTCACTTCAATTTTCACCTGATTTTTGGAAGACTTATATTCACTTTAATTTTCACCAGATTTTTTGAAAACATACATTCATTTAATTTTCGCTAGATTTTCTAAAGACTTATATTCACTTAAAATTTCATCAGATTTTCTAGTGACTTATATTAACTTCAAATTTCATCCAATTTTTTTAAGATTTAAATTTACTTCAAATTTTATCATATTTTCTTAAGATTTATATTCACTTCAGATTTCATCAGATTATCTTAAGAGCTATGTTCACTTCAATATTCACCAGATTTTCTGATGACTTTTATACACTTCGATTTTCACCAAATTTTCTGAAAACTTATATTCAATTCAAATTTGACCAGATTTTTTGAAGACATACATTCAATTCAAATTTCATCAGATTATTTGAAGACTTATATTCACTTCAAATGTCATCATATTATTTTTATTCACTTCAGATTATTTTTATTCACTAAATTTTCACCTGATTTTTTGAAGACTTATATTCACTTCAATTTTCACCAGATTTTCTAAAGACTTATATTCACTTCAAATTTTCACCAGATTTCCTAAAACTTACATTCACTTCAATTTTCACCATATTTTCTGAAGACTTATACTCACTTAAAATTTCATCAACTTTTCTAGAGACTTATATTCACTTAAAATTTCATCAGATTTTCTGAAGACTTTTATACACTTCAATTCTCACCAGATTTTCTGAAGGCTTATATGCAATTCAAATTTCACAAGAATTTTTGAAGTCTTAAATCTATTAAAATTTCATCAGATTATCTGAAGACTTATATTCACTTCAAATTTCATTATAATTTTTTAAGATTTATTTTGACTTCAAATGTCATCATATTTTCTTAAGATTTTTATTCACTTCAGATTTCATCAGATTATCTTAAGAATTATCTTCACTTCAATGTGCACAAGATTTTTTGAAGACTTATATTCACTTTAAACTTCACCAGATTTTTTGAAGACTTTAGATTCACTTCAAGTTTCATCAGATTTTTTTAATATTAATATTTCCTTTAAATTTCATCATATTTTTTTAAGATTTGTATTCACTTCAAATTTCATTAGATTATCTTAAGAATTATGTTCACTTCAATCTTCACTAGATTTTTTGAAGACTTATATTCACTTAAAACTTCACCAGATTTTTTGAAGACTTACATTCACTTCAAGTTTCATCAGTGTTTTTTTAATGTTAATATTTCCTAAAAATTTCATCAAATTGTTTTAAGATTTATGTTCACTTCAATTTTCACCTGCTTTTTTCTGGACTTATAATCACTTCAATTTTCACCATATTTTTTGAAGACTTATATTCACTTCGAATTTCTTTAGATTATCTTAAGATTTATGTTCACTACAATTTTTATTTTGGAGACTTATGTTCACTTAAAATTTCATCAAATTTTCTAAAGACTTATATTCACTTTAAATTTAATCACCTTATCTTAAGATTTATATTAACTTCAACTTTCATCAAATTTTTTTAAGATTTATATTTACTTCAAAGTTCACCAGATTTCTTAAGATTTATATTCACTTCAGATTTCATCAGATTATCTTAAGAATTATGTTCACTTAATTTTTACTTGATTTTTTGAAGACTTATATTTACTTCAATTTACACCAGATTTTCTAAAGATTTATATTCACTTCAAATTGCATCATATTTTTTTAAGATTATATTTACTTACAATTTCATCATATTTTCTTAAGATTTATATTCACTTCAGATTTCATCATATTAACTTAAGAATTATGTTCAGTTCAATGTTCACTGGATTTTTTGAAGACTTATATTCACTTCAATTTGCACCAGATTTTCTGAAGATTTATATTCACTTCAAATTTCATCATATTTTTTTAAGATTTATATTCACTTCAAATTTCATCAAATTATCTTAGATTTATATTCATTTCAGATTTCATCAGATTATCTGAAGAATTATGTTCACTGCAATGTTCACTAGATTTTTTCAAGACTTATATTCACTTCAATTTTCACAAGATTTTTTGAAAACTTACATTCACTTCAATTTTCACCATATTTGCTGAAGACTTATATTCACTTAAAATTTCATCTGATTTTCTAGAGACTTATATTCACTTTAAATTTCATCAGATTTTCTGAAGACCTTTATACACTTCAATTCTCACCAGATTTTCTGAAAACTTATATTCAATTCAAATTTCACCAGAATTTTTGAAGTCTTAAATTCCATTATAATTTCATCAGATTATCTGAAGACTTATATTCACTTAAAATTTCATCATATTTTTTTAAGATTTATTTTGACTTCAAATGTCATCATATTTTCTTAACATTTATATTCACTTCAGATTTCATCAGATTATCTTAAGAATTATCTTCACTTTAATGTGCACAAGATTTTCTGAAGACATATATTCACTTCAAACTTCACCAGATTTTTTGAAGACTTACATTCACTTCAAGTTTGATCAGATTTTTTAATATTAATATTTCCTTCAAATTTCATCATATTTTTTTAAGATTTATATTCACTTCAAATTTCATCAGATTATCTTAAGATTTATGTTCACTTCAATTTTGACCTTCTTTTTTGTAGACTTATAATTACTTCAATTTTCACCAGATTTTTTGAAAACTTACATTCACTTAAAATTTCACTAGATTTTCTGAAGACTTATATTGACTTCAAATTTCATCAGATTTTTTTTAAGATTTATATATACTTCAAATTTCATCAGATTTTCTCAAGATTTATATTCACTTCGAATTTCTTCAGATTACCTTAAGATTTACATTCACTTCAATTTTCACCAGATTTTTTGAAGACTTATGTTCACTTAAAATTTCATCAAATTTTCTAAACACTTATATTCACTTTAAATTTCATCAACTTATCGTAAGATTTATATTAACTTCAAATTTCATCAATTTTTTTAAAATTTATATTTATTTCAAAGTTCACCAGATTTCTTAAGAATTATATTCACTTCAGATTTCATCAGATTATCTTAAGAATTATGTTCACTTAATTTTCGCTTGAATTTTTGAAGACTTATATTCACTTCAATTTTCACCAGATTTTTTGTAAACTTACATTCACTTCAATTTGAACCATCTTTTCTGCAGACTTATATTCACTTAAAATTTCATCTGATTTTCTAGAGACTTATATTCACCTTAAATTTCATCAGATTTTCTGAAGACCTTTATACACTTCAATTCTCACCAGATTTTCTGAAGACATATATTCAATTCAAATTTCACCAAAATTTTTGAAGTCTTAAATTCCATTATAATTTCATCAGATTATCTGAAGACTTATATTCACCTCAAATTTCATCATATTTTTTTAAGATTTATTTTGACTTCAAATGTCATCATATTTTCTAAACATTTATATTCACATCAGATTTCATCAGATTATCTTAAGAATTATCTTCACTTCAATGTGCACAAGATTTTCTGAAAACTTATATTCACTTCAAACTTCACCAGATTTTTTGAAGACGTATTCACTTCAAGTTTGATCAGATTTTTTTAAGATTAATATTTCCTTCAAATTTCATCATATTTTTTTAAGATTTATATTCACTTCAAATTTCATCAGATTATCTTAAGATTTATGTTCACTTCAATTTTCACCTGCTTTTTTGTAGACTTATAATCACTTCAATTTTCACCAGATTTTTTGAAAACTTACGTTCACTTAAAATTTCACTAGATTTTCTGAAGACTTATATTGACTTCAAATTTCATCAGATTTTTTTTAAGATTTATATATACTTCAAATTTCATCAGATTTTCTCAAGATTTATATTCACTTCGAATTTCTTCAGATTATCTTAAGATTTACATTCACTTCAATTTTCACCAGATTTTTTGAAGACTTATGTTCACTTAAAATTTCATCAAATTTTCTAAACACTTATATTCACTTTAAATTTCATCAACTTATTGTAAGATTTATATTAACTTCAAATTTCATCAATTTTTTTAAGATTTATACTTACTTCAAAGTTCACCAGATTTCTTAAGATTTATATTCACTTCAGATTTCATCAGATTATGTTAAGAATTATGTTCACTTAATTTTCGCTTGATTTTTTGAAGTCTTATATTCACTTCAATTTTCACCAGATTTTTTGTGAACTTACATTCACTTCAATTTTCACCATATTTTCTGAAGACTTATATTCACTTAAAATTCCATCAGATTTTCTAGAGACTTACATTCACTTTAAATTTCATCAAATTTTCTGAAGACTTTTATACACTTCAATTCTCACCAGATTTTCTGAAGACTTATATTCAATTCAAATTTCCCCAGAATTTTTGAAGTCTTAAATTCCATTAAAATTTCATCAGATTATCTGAAGACTTATATTCACTTCAAATTTCATCATATTTTTTTAAGATTTATTTTGACTTCAAATGTCATCATATTTTCTTAACATTTATATTCACTTCAGATTTCATCAGATTATCTTAAGAATTCTCTTCACTTCAATCTGCACAAGATTTTCTGAAGACTTATATTCACTTCAAACTTCACCAGATTTTTTGAAGACTTACATTCACTTCAAGTTTGATCAGATTTTTTAATATTAATATTTCCTTCAAATTTCATCATATTTTCTTAAGATTTATATTCACTTCAAATTTCATCAGATTATCTTAAGATTTATGTTCACTTCAATTTTCACCTGTTTTTTTGTAGACTTATAATCACTTCAATTTTCACCAGATTTTTTGAAAACTTACATTCACTTAAAATTTCACTAGATTTTCTGAAGACTTATATTGACTTCAAATTTCATCAGATTTTTTATAAGATTTATATATACTTCAAATTTCATATGATTTTCTCAAGATTTATATTCACTTCGAATTTCTTCAGATTATCTTAAGATTTACATTCACTTCAATTTTCACCAGATTATTTGAAGACTTATCTTCACTTAAAATTTCATCAAATTTTCTAAACACTTATATTCACTTTAAATTTCATCAACTTATCGTAAGATTTATATTAACTTCAAATTTCATCAATTTTTTTAAGATTTATATTTAGTTCAAAGTTCACCAGATTTCTTAAGATTTATATTCACTTCAGATTTCATCAGATTATCTTAAGAATTATGTTCACTTAAATTTCGCTTGATTTTTGAAGACTTATATTCACTTCAATTTTCACCAGATTTTTGGTAAACTTACATTCACTTCAATTTTCACCATATTTTCTGAAGACTTATATTCACTTAAAATTTCATCAGATTTTCTAGAGACTTATATTCACCTTAAATTTCATCAGATTTTCTGAAGACCTTTATGCACTTCAATTCTCACGAGATTTTCTGAAGACTTATATTCAATTCAAATTTCACCAGAATTTTTGAAGTCTTAAATTCCATTATAATTTCATCAGATTATCTGAAGACTTATATTCACTTCAAATTTCATCATATTTTTTTAAGATTTATTTTGACTTCAAATGTCATCATATTTTCTTAACATTTATATTCACTTCAGATTTCATCAGATTATCTTAAGAATTATCTTCACTTCAATGTGCACAAGATTTTCTGAAGACATATATTCACTTCAAACTTCACCAGATTTTTTGAAGACTTACATTCACTTCAAGTTTGATCAGATTTTTTTAATATTAATATTTCCTTCAAATTTCATCATATTTTTTTAAGATTTATATTCACTTCAAATTTCATCAGTCTATCTAAAGATTTATGTTCACTTCAATTTTCACCTTCTTTTTTGTAGACTTATAATCACTTCAATTTTCACCAGATTTTTTTATAACTTACATTCACTTCAAATTTTACTAGATTTTCTGAAGACTTAAATTGACTTCAAACTTCATCAGATTTTTTTAAAGATTGATATATACTTCAAATTTCATCAGATTTTCTCAAGATTTATATTCGCTTCGAATTTCGTCAGATTATCTTAAGATTTATGTTCACTTCAATTTTCACCAGATTTTTTGAAGACTTATGTTCACTTAAAATTTCATCAAATTTTCTAAACACTTATATTCACTTTAAATTTCATCAACTTATCGTAAGATTTATATTAACTTCAAATTTCATCAATTTTTTTAAGATTTATACTTACTTCAAAGTTCACCAGATTTCTTAAGATTTATATTCACTTCAGATTTCATCAGATTATCTTAAGAATTATGTTCACTTAATTTTCACCTGATTTTTTGAAGACTTATACTCACTTCAATTATCACCAGATTTTTTGTAGACTTATATTCACTTCAAATTTCATCAGAATTTTTTAAGATTATGTTTATTTACAATTTCATCATATTTTCTTAAGATTTATATTCACTTCAGATTTCATCAGATTATCTTAAGAATTATGTTCACTTCAATGTTCACTAGATTTTTTGAAGACTTATTTCACTTCAATTTGCACCAGATTTTCTGAAGATTTATATTCACTTCAAATTTCATTAAATTTTTTTAAAGATTTATATATACTTCAAATTTCATCAAATATTCTCAAGAATGATATTCCCTTCGAATTTCTTCAGATTATCTTAAGATTTATGTTCAATTCAATTTTCACCAGATGTTTTGAAGACTTATGTTCACTTAAAATTTCATCAAATTTTCTAAACACTTATATTCACTTTAGATTTCATCAATTTATCGTAAGATTTATATTAACTTCAAATTTCATCAATTTTTTTAGGATTTATATTTACTTCAAAGTTCACCAGATTTCTTAAGATTTATATTCACTTTAGATTTCATCAGATTATCTTAAGAATTATGTTCACTTAATTTTCACCTGATTTTTTGAAGACTTATATTCACTTTAATTTGCACCAGATTTTCTGAAGACTTATATTCACTTCAAATTTCATCCGAATTTTTTAAGATTATATTTATTTACAATTTCATCATATTTTCTTAAGATTTATATTCGCTTCAGATTTCATTAGATTATCTTAAGAATTATGTTCACTTCAATGTTCACTAGATTTTATGAAGACTTATTTCACTTCAATTTGCATCAGATTTTCTGAAGATTTATATTCACTTCAAATTTCATCATATTTTATTAAGATTTATATTGACTTCAAATTTCATCAAATTATCTTAAGATTTATATTCACTTCAAATTTCATCAGATTTTTTTTAAGATTTATATATACTTCAAATTTCATTAGATATTCTCAAGAATGATATTCCCTTCGAATTTCTACAGATTATCTTGAGATTTATGTTCACTTTAATTTTCACCAGATTTTTTGAAGACTTATGTTCACTTAAAATTTCATCAAATTTTCTAAATACTTATATTCACTTTAAATTTCATCAACTTTTCGTAAGATTTATATTAACTTCAAATTTCATCAATTTTTTAAAGATTTATATTTACTTCAAAGTTTACCAGATTTCTTAAGATTTATATTCACTTCAGATTTCATCAGATTATCTTAAGAATTATTTTCACTTAATTTTCACTTGATTTTTTGAAGACTTATATTCACTTCAATTTGCACCAGATTTTCTGAAGACTTATATTCACTTCAAATTTCATCAGAATTTTTAAAGATTTATATTTACTTACAATTTCATCATATTTTCTTAAGATTTATATTCACGTCAGATTTCATCAGATTATCTTAAGAATTATGTTCACTTCAATATTCACTAGATTTTTTGAAGACTTATATTCACTTCAATTTTCACCACATTTTTTGAAAACTTACATTCACTTCAATTTTCACCATATTTTCAGAAGATTTTTATTCACTTAAAATTTCATCAGATTTTCTAGAGACTTATATTCACTTTAAATTTCATCAGATTATCTGAAGACTTATATACACTTCAATTCTCACCAGATTTTCTGAATACTTATATTCAATTCAAATTTCACCAGATTTTTTGAAGTCTAAAATTCCATTCAAATTTCATCAGATTATCTGAAGACTTATTTTCATTTCAAATTTCATCATATTTATTTATGATTTATTTTGACTTCAAATGTCATCATATTTTCTGAAGATTTATATTCACTTCAGATTTCATCATATTATCTTAAGAATTATCTTCACTTCAATGTGCACAAGATTATCTGAAGACTTATATTCACTTCAATTTGCACCAGATTTTCTGAAGACTTATATTCACTTCAAATTTCGTCATATTTTTTTAAGATTTATATTTACTTACAATTTCATCATATATTCTTAAGATTTATATTCACTTGAGATTTCATCAGATTATCTTAAGAATTATGTTCACTTCAATGTTCACTACATTTTTTGAAGACTTATATTCACTTCAATATTCACCAGATTTTTTGAAAACTTACACTCACTTCAATTTTCAAGAGATTTTCGGAAGACTTTTATTCACTTAAAATTTCATCATATTTTCTAGAGACTTATATTCACTTTAAATTTCAAAAGATTTTCCGAAGACTTTTATACACTTCAATTCTCACCAGATTTTTTAAAGACTTATATTCAATTCAAATTTCACCAGTTTTTTTGAAGTCTTAAATTTCATTCAAATTTCATCAGATTATTTGAAGACTTATTTTCATTTCAAATTTCATCATATTTTTTTAAGATTCATTTTGACTTCAAATGTCATCATATTTTCTTAACATTTATATTCACTTCAGATTTCAATAGATTATCTTAAGAGTTATCTTCACTTCAATGTGCACAAGATTATCTGAAGACTTACATTCACTTCAAGTTTGATCAGATTTTGTTAATATTAATATTTCCTTCTAATTTCATCATATTTTTTTAAGATTTATATTCACTTAAAATTTAATCAGATTATCTTAAGATTTATCTTCATTTCAATTTTCACATGATTTTTTGTAGACTTATAACCACTTCAATTTTCACCAGATTTTTTGAAAACTTACATTCACTTCAAATTTGACTAGATTTTCTGAAGACTTATATTGACTTCAAATTTCATCATATTTTTTTAAAGGTTTATATATACTTCAAATTTCATAAGTTTTTCTTAAGATTTATATTCAATTCGAATTTCTTCAGATTATCTTAAGATTTATGTTCACTTCAATTTTCACCAGATTTTTTGAAGACTTATATTCACCTTAAATTTCACCAGCTTATCTTAAGATTTAAATAAACTTCAAATTTCATCAATTTTTTTAAGATTTATATTTACTTCAAAGTTCACCAGATTTCTTAAGATTTTTATTCACTTTAGATTTCATCAGATTATTTTAAGAATTATGTTCACTTAATTTTCACCTGATTTTTTGAAGACTTATATTCACTTCGATTTGCACCAGATTTTCTGAAGACTTATATTCACTTCAAAATTCATCAGATTTTTAAGATTTCTATTTACTTATAATTTAATCATATTTTCTTAAGATTTATATTCCCTTCAGATCTCATCAGATTATCTTAAGAATTATGTTCACTTAAATGTTCACTAGATTTTTTGAAGACTTATATTCCCTTCAATTTTCACCAGATTTTTTGAAAACTTACATTCACTTCAATTTTCAAGAGATTTTCGGAAGACTTTTGTTCACTTAAAATTTCATCTTATTTTCTAGAGACTTATATTCACTTTAAATTTCATCAGATTTTCTGAAGACTTTTATACACTTCAATTCTCACCGGATTTTCTGAAGACTTATATTCAATTCAAATTCCACCAGATTTTTTGAAGTCTTAAATTCCATTCAAATTTCATCTGATTATCTGAAGACTTATTTTCATTTCAGATTTCATCATATTTTTTAAGATTTATTTTGACTTCAAATGTCATCATATTTTCTTAAGATTTATATTCACTTCAGATTTCATCAGATTATCTTATGAATTATCTTCACTTCAATATGCACAAGAATATCTAAAGACTTACATTCACTTCAAGGTTGATCAGATTTTTTTAATATTAATATTTCCTTCAAATTTCATCATATTTTTGTAAGATTTATATTCACTTCAAATTTTATCAGATTATCTTAAGATTTATCTTCAGTTCAATTTTCACTTGCTTTTTTGTAGACTTATAATCACTTCAATTTTCACCAGATTTTTTGAAAACTTACTTTCACTTCAAATTTGACTAGATTTTCTGAAGACTTATATTGACTTCAAATTTCATCAGATTTTTTTAAAGGTTTATATATACTTCAAATTTCATAAGATTTTCTTAAGATTTATATTCACTTCGAATTTCTTCAGATTATCTTAAGATTTATGTTCACTTCATTTTTAATCAGATTTTTTGAAGACTTTTATATACTTCAAATTTCATCATATTTTTTTAAGATTTATTTTTGACTTCAAATGTCCTCATATTTTGTTAAGATTTATATTCACTTCAGACTTCATCAGATTATCTTAAGAATTATGTTCACTTCAATTTTCACTAGATTTTTTGAAGTCTTATATTCACTTCAATTTTCACCAGATTTTTTGAAAACTTATATTCACTTAAATTTTCACCATATTTTCTGAAGACTTATATTCACTTAAAATTTCATCAGATTTTCTAGAGACTTATATTCACATTAAATTTTATCAGATTTTCTGAAGACTTTTATACGTTTCAGTTTTCACCAGATTTTCTGAAAACTAATATTTAATTCAATTTTCACCAGATTTTTGGAAGACTTACATTCAATTCAAATTTCGTCAGATTATCTAAAGACTTATATTCACTTCAAATTTTAACATATTTTTTTAAGATTTATGTTGACTTCAAATTTCATCATATTTTCTTAAGATTTATTTTCACTTCAGATTTCATCAGATTATCTTAAGAATTATCTTCACTTCAATGTGCACAAGATTTTCTAAAGACTTATTTTCACAAGTTTCATCAGATTTTTTTAATATTATTATTTCCTTCAAATTTCGTCATATTCTTTTAAGATTTATATTCACTTCAATTTTCAACTGATTTTTCGTAGACTTATATTCACCTAAATTTTCACCAGACTTTTTAAAAACTTACATTCACTTCAAATTTCACTAGATTTTCTGAAGACTTATATTGACTTTAAATTTCATCAGAGTTTTTTAAAGATTTATATATACTTCAAATTTCATCAGAATTTCTCAAGATTTATAATCACTTCGCATTTCTTAAGATTATCTTAAGATTTACGTTCACTTCAATTTTCACCAGATTTTTTGAAGACTTATGTTCACTTAAAATTTCTTCAGATTTTCTAAAGACTTATAATCACTTTAAATTTCATCAGATTATCTTAAGATTTATATTAACTTCAAATTTCATAAGTTTTTTTAAAGATTTATATTTACTTCAAAGTTCACCAGATTTTCTTAAGATTTTTATTCACTTCAAATTTCATCAAATAATCTTAAGAATTATGATCACTTAATTTTCACCTGATTTTTTGAAGACTTATACTCACTTCAATTTTCACCAGATTTTCTGAAGACTTATATTCACTTCAAATTTCATTATATTTTTTTAAATTTATATTTACTTCAACTTTCATAATATTTTATTAAGATTTATATTCACTTCAGATTTCATCTGATTATCTTAAGAATTATCTTCACTTCCATGTGCACAAGATTTTCTGAAGACTTATATTCACTTCAAACTTTACAAGATTTTTTGAAGACTTACATTCACTTCAAGTTTCATCAGATTTTTTTAATATTTATATTTCCTTCAAATTTCATCATATTTGTTTAAGCTTTATATTCACTTCAATTTTCACCTGATTTTTTTAAAACTTATATTCACTTCAATTTTCACCTGATTTTTTGAAAACTTACATTCACCTCAAATTTCACTAGATTTTCTGAAGACGTATATTGACTTCAAATTTCATTAGATTTTTTTCAAGACTTATATATACTTCAAATTTCATCAGATTTTCTCAAGATTTATATTAACTTCGAATTTCTTCAGATTATCTTAAGATTTATGTTCACTTCAAGTTTCACCAGATTTTTTGAAGACTGATGTTCACTTTAAATTTCAACAGATTTTCTACAGACTTATATTCACTTTAAATTTCATTAGATTTTTTTAAATTTATATTTACTTCAAATTTCATCAAATTTTCTTAAGATTTATATTCACTTCAGATTTCATAAGATTATCTTAAGAATTATGGTCACTTCAATTTTCTCTAGATTTTTTGAAATCTTATATTTACTTCAATTTTCACCAGATTTTTTGAAAACTTACATTGACTTCTATTTTCACCATATTTTCTGAAGACTTACATTCACTTAAAATTTCATCATATTTTGTAGAGACTTATATTCAATTTAAATTTCATCAAATTTTCTGAAGACTTTTATACACTTTAATTTTCACCAGATTTTCTAAAGACTTATATTCAATTCAAATTTCACCAAATTTTTTGAAGACTTACATTCCATTCAAATTTGATCAGATTATCTGAAAACTTATATTGACTTCAAATTTCATCATATTTTCTTAAGATTTATATTCACTTCAGATTTCATCGGATTATCTTAAGAATTATGTTCACTTCAATTTTCACCAGATTTTCTGAATAATTATATTCACTTCAAATTTTATCATATTTTTTTAGGACTTATATTAACTTCAAATTTCATCAAATTTATTTAAGATTTAAATTTCCTTAAAATTTCATTTATATTCTTAAGATTTATATTTAATTTAGACTTCATCAGATTATGTTAAGAATTATGTTCACTTCAGTTTTCACCAGAATTTTCAGAAGACTTATGTACTTTTCAATTTTCACTAGATTTTCTGAAGAATTTTGTATTCACTTCAAATTTTATAAGATTTTCTAAAGACTTATATCCACTTCAAATTTCAACTAATTTTTTTAAGATTAAAATTTACTTCAACTTTCATCATATTCTCTTAAGATTTATATTCACTTCAGATTTCATTAGATTATCTTTAGATTTATGATCACTTTGAATTTTACAAGATTTTTTGAAGACTTATATTCACTTCAATTTTCACCAGATTTTTTGAAGACTTATATACATTTAAAACTTCGAAAGGTTTTCTTGAGATTTATATTTACTTTAAATTTCATCATATTTTCTAAAGACTTATATTCACTTATATTCACCTGATTTTTTGAAGACTTATATTCACTTCAATTTTCACCAGTATTTCTAAAGAATTATATTCACTTCAAATTTCAACCAATTTAAATTTACTTCAAATTTCAAAATATTATCTTAACATATATGTTCCCTTCAATTTTCATCATATTTTCTTAAGTTTTTAATTCACTTCAAATTTCATCAGATTTTCTAAAGACTTATATTCACTTCAAATTTCATTATAGTTTTTTAAGATTTATATTTACTTCAAATTTCATCATATTTTCTTAAGATTTATATTCACTTCAGATTTCATCGGATTATCTTAAGAATTATGTTCACTTCAATTTTCACTAGATTTTTTGAAGACTTATATTCACTTCAATTTCACCTGATTTTTTGAAAACATACATTCACTTCAATTTTCACCTGATTTTCTGAAGATTTATATTCACTTAAAATTTCATCAGATTATCAGGAGACTTATATTCACTTTAAATTTCGTCAGATTTTCTGAAGACATATATTCACTTCAAATTTCATCAGATTATCTTAAGATTTATGTTCACTTCAATTTTCACTTGATTTTTGGAAGACTTATGTTCACTTCTTTCATCAAAAATTTTAAAATTATATTCACTTCATTTCACAGTTTTAGAAGACTTATATTCACTTCAATTTTCACCAGATTTTCTAAGAATTATATTCACTTCAAATTTTATCAGATTTTCTGAGGACTTACATTAACTTCCAATTTAATCAAATTTATTTAAGATTTAAATTTACTTCAAATTTCATTATATATTCTTAAGATTTATATTCAATTTAGACTTCATCAGATTATGTTAAGAATTATGTTCACTTCAATTTTCACCAGATATTCTGAAGACTTATATTAACTTCAAATTTCATCCAATTTTTTTAAGATTTAAATTTACTTCAAATTTTATAAGATTTTCTTAAGATTTATATTAACTTCAGATTTCATCCAATTTTTTTAAGATTTAAATTTACTTCAAATTTTATCATATTTTCTTAAGATTTATATTCACTTCAGCTTTCATCAGATTATCTTAGGAATTATATTCACTTCAATTTTCACCATATTTTCTAAAGACTTTTAAACACTTCAATTTTCACCAGAATTTCTGAAGACTTATATTCAATTCAAATTTCACCACATTTTTTTAAGACTTAAATTCAATTCAAATTTCATCAGATTATCTGAAGACTTACATTCATTTCAAATTTCATCAAATTTTTCTAAGATTTATGTTTACTTTAAATTTCATCATATTTTCTTAAGATTTATATTCACTTCAGAATTCAACAGATTATGTTAAGAATTATATTCACTTCAATTTTCATCAGATTTTTTAAAGACTTACATTCACTTCGATTTTCACGAGTATTTCTAAAGAATTATATTAACTTCAAATTTCAACCATTTTTTGTTAGATTTAACTTTACTTCAAATTTCAAAATATTATCTTAAGATATATGTTCACTTCAATTTTCATCATATTTTCTTAAGATTTAAATTCACTTCAAATTTCATCAGATTATCTTAAGAATTATGATCACTTCAAATTTACCAGATTTTTTAAAGACTTATATTCACTTCAAGTTTAACCATATTTTCTGAAGACTTATATTCACTTCAAATTTCATCAGAGTTTTTTAAGATTTATATTTACTTCAAATTTCATCATATTTTCTTAAGATTTATATTCACTTCAGATTTCATCGGATTAGCTTAAGAATTATGTTCACTTCAATTTTCACTAGATTTTTTGATGACTTATATTCACTTCATTTTCAGCTGATTTTTTGAAAACTTACATTCACTTCAATTTTCACCAGATTTTCTGAAGACTTATATTCACTTAAAATTTCATCAGATTATCAGGAGACTTATATTCACTTTAAATTTCGTCACATTTTCTGAAGACATATATTCACTTCAAATTTCATCAGATTATCTTAAGATTTATGTTCACTTCAATTTTCACTTGATTTTTGGAAGACTTATGTTCACTTCAATTTTCATCAAAAAAAATTTAAGAATTATGTTCACTTCAGTTTTCACCAGATTTCCTGAAGACTTATATTCACTTCAATTTTCACCAGATTTTCTAAAGAATTATATTCACTTCAAATTTTATCAGATTTTCTGAGGACTTATATTAGCTTCAAATTTCATCAAATTTATTTAAGATTTAAATTTACTTCAAATTTCATTATATATTCTTAAGATTTATATTCAATTTAGACTTCATCGGATTATGTTAAGAATTATGTTCACCTCAATTTTCACCACATTTTCTGAAAACTTATATTAACTTCAAATTTCATCAAATTTTTTTAAGATTTAAATTTCATTCAAATTTTATAAGATTTTCTTCAGATTTATATTAACTTCAGATTTCATCGATTTTTTAAAGATGTAAATTTACTTTAAATTTTATCATATTTTCTTAAGATTTATATTCACTTCAGATTTCATCAGATTATCTTAGGAATTATATTCACTTCAATTTTCACCATATTTTCTAAAGAATTTTAAACACTTCAATTTTCACCAGAATTTCTGATGACTTATATTCAATTCAAATTTCACGAAATTTTTTGAAGACTTACATTCATTTCAAATTTCATCAAATTTTTTTAAGATTTATGTTTACTTTAAATTTTATTATATTTTCTTAAGATTTATATTCACTTCAGAATTCATCAAATTATCTTAAGAATTATATTCACTTCAATTTTCACCAGATTTTTTGAAGACTTATATTCACTTCAATTTTCACCATTATTTCTAAAGAATTATATTCACTTCAAATTTTATAAGATTTTCTGAAGACTTATATTAACTACAAACTTCTTCGAATTTTTTTAAGATTTAAATTTACTTCAAATTTTATCATATTTTCTTAAGATTTATATTCATTTCATATTTCATCAGATTATGTTAAGAATTATGTTCACTTCAATTCTCACTTGATTTTTTGAAGACTTTTATACCCTTCAATTTTCACCAGATTTTCTGAAGACTTATATTCAATTCAAATTATACCAGATTTTTTGAAGACTTACATTCAATTAATATTTCATCAGATTTTTTTAAGATTTATTTTTACTTCAATTTTCATCTTATTTTCTTAAGATTTATATTCACATCAGATTTCATCTGATTATCTTAAGAATTATGTTCACTACAATTTTCACTTGATTTTTGGAAGCCTTATGTTCACTTCAATTTTCATTAAATTTCTTCAAGATTTATATTCACTTCAAATTTCATCAGATTTTTGTAAGATTTATATTTACTTCAAATTTCATCATATTTCCTTAAGATTTATATTTACTTCAGAATTCATCAGATTATCTTAAAAGTTATGTTCAGTTAAATTTTCACCAGATTTTCTGAAGACTTATATTCACTTCAATTTTCACAAGATTTTCTGAAGAATTATATTTAGTTAAAATTTCATCATATTGTCTTAAGACTTATATTAACTTCAAATTTCATCAAATTTTTTTAAGATTTAAATTTCATTCAAATTTTATAAGATTTTCTTCAGATTTATATTAACTTCAGATTTCATCGATTTTTTAAAGATGTAAATTTACTTTAAATTTTATCATATTTTCTTAAGATTTATATTCACTTCAGAGTTCATCAGATTATCTTAGGAAATATATTAACTTCAATTTTCACCATATTTTCTAAAGACTTTTAAACACTTCAATTTTCACCAGAATTTCTGAGGACTTATATTCAATTCAAATTTCACCAAATTTTTTAAAGACTTACATTCAATTCAAATTTCATCAGATTATCTGAAGATTTACATTCATTTCAAATTTCATCAAATTTTTTTAAGATTTATGGTTACTTTAAATTTCATCATATTTTCTTAAGATTTATATTCACTTCAGAATTCATCAGATTATCTTAAGAATTATATTCACTTCAATTTTCACCAGATTTTTTGAAGACTTATATTCACTTCAATTTTCACCAGTATTTCTAAAGAATTATATTCACTTCAAATTTTAGAAGATTTTCTGAAGACTCATATTAACTTCAAATTTCAACCAATTTTTGTAAGATTTAAATTTACTTCAAATTTCAAAATATTATCTTGAGATATATGTTCACTTCAATTTTCATCATATTTTCTTAAGATTTAAATTCACTTCAAATTTCATCAGATTATCTTAAGAATTATGATCACTTCAAATTTACCAGATTTTTTGAAGACTTATATTCACTTCAATTTTCACCAGATTTTCTGAAGACTTATATTCACTTCAAATTTTATCTGTTTTTTTAAAGATTTATATTTACTTCAAATTTCATCATATTTTCTTAAGATTTATATTCACTTCAGATTTCATCGGATTAGCTTAAGAATTATGTTCACTTCAATTTTCACTATATTTTTTGAAGACTTATATCCACTTCAATTTTGACTTGATTTTTTGAAAACTTACATTCACTTCAATTTTCACCTGATTTTCTGAAGACTTATATTCACTTAAAATTTCATCAGATTTTCAAGAGACTTATATGCACGTTAAATTTTGTCAGATTTTCTTAAGACACATATTCACTTCAAATTTCATCAGATTATCTTAAGATTTATATTCACTTCAATTTTCACATGATTTTTGGAAGACTTATGTTCACTTCAATTTTCATCAAATTTTTTTAAGAATTATGTTCACTTCAATTTTCACCAGATTTTCCGAAGACTTATATTCACTTCAATTTTCACCAGATTTTCTGAAGAATTATATTCACTTCAAATTTTATCAGATTTTCTGAGGACTTATATTAGCTTCAAATTTCATCAAATTTATTTAAGATTTAAATTTACTTCAAGTTTCGTTATATATTATTAAGATTTATATTCAATTTATACTTCATCAGATTATGTTAAGAATTATGGTCACTTCAATTTTCACCAGATTTCCTGAAGACTTATATTAACTTCAAATTTCATCCAATGTTTTTAAGATTTAAATTTACTTCAAATTTTATAAGATTTTCTTAAGATTTCTATTAACTTCAGATTTCATCCAATTTTTTTAAGATTTTAATTTACTTTAAATTTTATCATATTTTCTTAAAATTTATATTCACTTCAGAGTTCATCAGATTATCTTAGGAAATATATTCACTTCAATTTTCACCATATTTTCTAAAGACTTTTAAACACTTCAATTTTCACCAGAATTTCTGAGGACTTATATTCAATTCAAATTTAACCAAATTTTTTGAAGACTTACATTCAATTCAAATTTCATCAGATTATCTGAAGATTTACATTCATTTCAAATTTCATCAAATTTTTTTAAGATTTATGGTTACTTTAAATTTCATCATATTTTCTTAAGATTTATATTCACTTCAGAATTCATCAGATTATCTTAAGAATTATATTCACTTCAATTTTCACCAGATTTTTTGAAGACTTATATTCACTTCAATTTTCACCATTATTTCTAAAGAATTATATTCACTTCAAATTTTATAAGATTTTCTGAAGACTTATATTAACTTCAAATTTCAACCAATTTTTGTTAGATTTAAATTTACTTCAAATTTCAAAATATTATCTTAAGATATATGTTCACTTCAATTTTCATCATATTTTCTTAAGATTTAAATTCGCTTCAAATTTCATCAGATTATCTTAAGAATTATGATCACTTCAAATTTACCAGATTTTTTGAAGACTTATATTCTCTTCAATTTCACCAGATTTTCTAAAGACTTATATTCACTTCAAATTTCAACAGTTTTTTTTAAGATTTATATTTACTTCAAATTTCATCATATTTTCTTAAGATTTATATTAACTTCAGATTTCATCGGATTATCTTAAGAATTATGTTCACTTCAATTTTCACTATATTTTTTGAAGACTTATATTCACTTCAATTTTCACCTGATTTTTTGAAAACTTACATTCACTTCAATTTTCACCTGATTTTCTGAAGACCTATATTCACTTAAAATTTCATCAGATTTTCAGGAGACTTATATTCACGTTAAATTTCGTCAGATTTTCTTAAGACATATATTCACTTCAAATTTCATCAGATTATCTTAAGATTTATGTTCACTTCAATTTTCACTTGATTTTTGGAAGACTTATGTTCACTTCAATTTTCATCAAAAAAAATTTAAGAATTATGTTCACTTCAATTTTCACCAGATTTTCTGAAGACTTATATTCACTTCAATTTTCACCAGATTTTCTGAAGAATTATATTCACTTCAAATTTTATCAGATTTTCTGAGGACTTATATTAGCTTCAAATTTCATCAAATTTATTTAAGATTTAAATTTACTTCAAATTTCGTTATATATTCTTAAGATTTATATTCAATTTAGACTTCATCAGATTATGTTAAGAATTATGTTCACTTCAATTTTCACCAGATTTCCTGAAGACTTATATTAACTTCAAATTTCATCCAATGTTTTTAAGATTTAAATTTACTTCAAATTTTATAAGATTTTCTTAAGATTTCTAAGGAGATTCATATCCAACTTAAGTGGAAAAACTAAAGCGTTTTCACCACTGCTTCGACTGAAGTATGAAGAGTTCATCTGGCGAAAGGAACACCAAGAGGCATTCGACAAAATCAAAGAATATTTGGTGAAGCCTCCTATATTGGCACCTCCACTTAGAAATAGGCCTATGAGGTTGTACATAGCAGCCTCAGAAGCGACTATAGGAAGTATGTTAGTTCAAGAAGACGACAATCATGTCGAAATACCTGTGTATTATCTTAGTCGAATGTTAAATGGCCCTGAAACTAGGTATAGTGATATAGAAAAGTTATGCCTGTGTTTGTATTTTTCTTGTATCAAACTGAAGCAATATATAAAGCTAGTTGACGTGTATGTTTCTTTCCATTTCGATATTATTAAACATATGTTGTCTAAACCAGTTTTGCACAGTCGAATTGGTAAATGGGCATTAGCGTTAACTGAGTATTCCCTAACCTATCAGCCTTTAAAAGCAATGAAATGGCAAATAGTGGCGGACTTCCTGGTTGATCATTCTATGGTTGTTATGCCACAAAACTTTGTCGAGTTAGTGCCCTGGAAATTTATTTCGACGGTTCTAGTCACAAAAACGACGCAGGGATAGGCGGGATCATAATTTCTCCCAATGGAATTCCAGCGGAGTTCAAGTACGCAATCGACGGTATCTGCACTAATAATGAAGCAGAATATGAGTCTCTAATAACCGGACTTAAACTACTGCTAGAATTAGGGGCCAGGAATGTCGAAATTATGGGAGATTCTGAATTGGTAATCAAACAAGTATCAAAAGAGTATAGGTGCGTTAAAGAGAACCTAATCATGTACTTTGTGATTGCCATAAGATTACTAAAACGTTTCGAGAAAGCAAGCATTCGACATATACCTCGATGGGAAAACCAAGAAGCTAACGACTTGGCGCAATAAGCTTCACGATACAAGAAGAATGAAGATGAAGAGCCTATTCAAGTAAGAAAAAAGGTTCGAGCTACTTTGTTGTCTCCTTCAGATTTGTCAATTATAAAATTAGGTGCAATAGATGCCGAAACTTTTGAAATTTTAACAATTGATAATGAGCAAGATAATGGCTGGCGTAAACCCATGGTAGACTACTTACGGATCGTAAAATAAAATACCATGCCCTAAGGTTTTTCGAAAATGGATTATTTAAATACGATAAAATACCGTACCCAAGTGCATGGTTGTTAATCAATTGGAGCATTATTAGAGGATGCTAGAATGCCATGCCATGCATGCATCACGTTACTATGGCATCAAAACCGTTTAGAGGATGAGCTTTAGATGTGATTGGAGAAATAAAGCCAGCATCGCTAAAACAGCAGAGATACATTTTAGTCGGCATTGATTATTTCACAAAGTGGGTTAAGGCTATAGCTTTAAAAAATATTGACCAAGAGACTGTAATCGATTTTACACAAAATCATATTATGTGTCGGTTTGGAATTCCTAAAACAATCACAACCGACCAAGGCACAATGTTCACGGGACGGAAAATGCAGGAATTCACAAAAGAGGTTGGAATAAAAATGTTAACGTCCACCCCTTATTATACTCAGGCAAATGGCCAGGTCAAAGCTGCTAATAAGGTAACAATTAGCCTGATTAAGAAACATGTGGGCAAAAAGCCAAGAAATTGACATCAAACTCTAGACCAAGCCTTATGGGCATGTAGAACGTCTCCTAAAGAGGCAACGAGGGCAACCCCGTTTTGATTGACATATGGACATGATGTTGTATTGCCAGTAGAAATACACGTTCAATCTGTAAGGATTCAACGACAACATAAAATACCATCTGAAGACTATTGGAGTATGATGATTGACGAGTTAGTCGATTTGGATGAAGAGAGGATGTTGGCCCTTGATGCATTAAGGAGACAAAAAGATAGGGTGGCCAAAGCCTATAATAAAAAGGTAAAAGATAAAGTATTTCATGTCGATGATTTAGTTTGGAAAGTGATATTACCTATGGACAGAAACGATGGAGTCCTAGGAAAATGGTCACCTAATTAGGAGGGACCGTTTAAGATAATTCAAGTTTTTTCCAACAATGCATATGAAATTGAAGAATTAGTCTCAGATCGACGGATTCTAAGGGTAAATGGTAAGTACTTGAAGAAATACAAACCTATTCTTCCATAAATTTCAATTTCGACAACGTTAAGAGTATGTCGAACTGAGTTGGAAAGAATAATATCGAAGCCAACATATAAGTCATGCATAAGTATGAAACAACAATGTAAAAATATAACGCTACATAAAAAGTGGGGAAAGCTCATTGTACAAACATTACAAGTGATATCGAAAAAATCACCAAAATAGTTACACCATCAAAATAGTTACATTAATAAAAAATTGTCGAATTTACTTTGGAACGTGGCCAGATCACCGTGGATGCGTACAGTAGTAGTGTTTAGCTCATCTTCTTTTATCTTGAGCGCTAATAACTCCTCTTCGACTTGAACAGTGCCAGTGCTGACGATGATGGCATCCTTGGTCAGTTGGAGCATTTCAGCTTGAGTAGGAGCAATAGCTTGATCGAGCTCTTCGTCTTGCTTAACGACAAGCTTCAACTCTGCATTCAAAGCTTCTAGTTCTTTCGACAAAGCGACAATTCGACTGCGTATTTCAGCAGCTCTTTTCCTTTTAGGATCTTGCTCTTGTCGTTTCTGATTAATGTGCCCCTTCAGCCCTTCGATTACCGTTTTGGTTTTCCTCACCATATCCATATTTCTCCTCACCACTTCCTGCTTTGTTTCGACCAGCTGCTCATTCTCTTTCACCTGAGTGATGTTTCTTGGCAATGAAGGGAGAATGTCCTCAAATGCTGCCACCATGAGTTTAGAGAATTCAGAAGTCTTAAGACCTTTTAGTTGAGTAATAACATCCAAAAGCTCTGGTCCAAGAGCTGAATCCTCATGTAGTAGATGAGGCAAGTCGGGACTGAAAGCGTATGTACGAATTTTATCCGTCAGCTTCTTGACCTTTGCTGCTTCAGGCCCTAGCTTGTCACCATAAGCCTAAGAGCGGTCAGAGTCTGAGGAGAAAGTGTATCGACTTACGAAACTATCCAACCTTGCCAGAGCAGCGTTGATATCCATATCTGTTGAAGTAATCTTTTCTCCATAAGGGCCAACCGAATCATCGTTTTTCTTCCAAGGAAGATTTTGAATTTGGGATCGAGGAGAAGGGGACGCATTTTACTTTCCAGGAGGATTGCTGAAGGTGCCTTTGGCAGGAGAATGTGGTAGGTTAAGAACATTTTTGGGAGTCTCTAAACCCTGCAGGGAATCTGAAAGACTAGAGTCAGAGCTAGTCGAAATATAACCCTTATGCTTGGCAGGACTAGTGACCGAATCAGAGTCACTAAGAGTAGCCGAAATAATAAGGTCAACAAACTCACCAGCGACCATATCAAAGGCTTATCGATGATGAGGTGAAGAAGCTTCTGACAGTGGAGTATAATCTGGCACACTGTGTTGTGGGTAAGAAGCTTCGACCTGAAAGAAAAATAGGTATTAGCCAGATGAGACTCAACAGTTGAAATACGTAAGATGGAAAAATATGATGAGTACCTGTGGTGGTGAACTAGAGATTATGGTTTCATCCCTCCCGACCGAGGCGACAACAGTGTCCCCCTCTGGCTCCTTAACTTCATCAGGCGTATGAGTCGGGGTTGGAGTGATGGTGGTTGTATTTATGATGATATTATCAACACTCGAAAATAAGGCAGCGTCGCAACAAGTAGCCAGAAACACTTTACCTCTTCGTCTCGTAATAAGCGGCTGGTTATCGGCATCCATCGTTGCCTCCTCTCTGTTGTCGACCTTTGTTTTAAGACCTCCGCCCAGATGAGCTTTCTTTTTCTTCTTATCCACCTTGCTGTTAGAAGAGGGAGTGTGTTTCCTTTTATGATCTTTGGATTTTCGGGAGACTGATCATCAGGTGATGGCTATAAATATGAGAAAAATATTAGTCGAGACCCTAACTTCGGTTGAGGCATCTCGATTCAAGTAATGCTTACCTCAGTTTTCTCACCGCGGCGAGATTTTTTGTCCTTCTTAGATTCTTTGGATATGTTGGAGGGAGCATCTGAATCCGCTGAGAATTTTCGACTTTGTTATGTGGAGAGGATATTAGTAATTTATAAAACACATGATGGTGAATTACAAACATATGCACTTACAGAGGAATCAGTTTTCTTAAGAGATGATGAGATGGGTTCGTCGTCGGATGGAGTATGAATGGGTTTGAACTGCAAACTATCAAACATATGAGGGGCGTCGAATAGAAGAAATATGAATAGAGGTGTGAGCGTAAAACGTACCTTTGATTGTGAAGGACCTTCCTTGGTGCCAGTATCAACAAACTCAGTCGATGGCCTTCGACTCTCAGCGAGTTCCTTCACGGAATGACTACGTGGCAAGTGCGACTAGAAAAGAAGCTAAGTCAAATAAAGACGTGAGTCGAATTGTGAAAGGAAATGAAACTTTCTAGCAGGATCATTAACAAAGGTAATGAAATATGACTGCCACCAAGTTTCAAACTCCCTGGTGCAGTAGTATGCTGGTCTAAATGGGGTAAATGTAAGTTTGGCTCTGTGATCCCAGAGGGTGCCGACGTCTTCTTTAACAACCTCCCAAGGTCGGTCGCTTAGAATATCGGTGAGCAGCTCGTGAGATGTATAAAATGACTTAGGGACAAGTTGGCAAAGCCCGAATTGGTGAGCAGTTCTGTGAATACAACTTGATTACAAAAATAGGGGTTACTCCTTCTATTTATAGATTTAGGTTAGGTTGCTCCCTAAGCTAAGACCCAAAACTATAAAAGCCCAAAATATCTATTTGGAACTAAATCACATCTATTCTATTCTAGATTTAAATCAAATCTAAATCTAAAACAAATATAATCTGTGTCGAATCTGAATAGTTTGTTCGACTCACACGTTATTCGACAGGGCAACCTCCCTTCGACACACACAGTTTCAACACACATGAATTACTTTCAACACACCACATAATTTATTGTGTCTAAACTATCTACATTCATCATTGCTCTTAGTCTTCGAAATACTTCAACATACACACCCCTCGTCATAATGTCTGTAATTTGATTCTCAATTCTGCAGTGTTCCAAATTCATCTTCCCATCAACTACCTGCTCTTGAAGATAGTGGAACCTCATTTTGATGTGCTTGCTTTGACCATGAGCTATCGAGTTCTTCGCCAGGTTTATAGATGACATACTATCGGTCTTCATGGTGATTGCTCCATGATCTTTACCTGTAATTTCTTCGACCAAGTTCCCCATCCAAGTTGCTTGAAATGCACAAAGAGAAGTAGTTATGTATTCTGCTTCGCATGATGATAATGCCACAACTGGCTCCTTTATCGAACTCCAAGCAACTGACGACCACCTAACATAAACACATATCTTGCTGTGGATTTTCAATCTTCAACATCACACACCAGCTCGAATCTGTGTACCCCACTAACTTGCATTATTTTCCTTTATTAGCTGCAGGAAACAAAATGCCATATTCGATAGTTCCTTTCAAGTACCTCAATATTCTCTTCGCTGCTGCTAGGTGAGATACCTTTGGCTTCTACATGAATCTACTTATCATACCAACACTGTATGCTAAGTCATGCCTCATATGACAAAGGTATCTTAAGGACCCGATAAGTCTTCTATATTGGGTTGGGTCGACATTATCTTCTTCTGAGTCTTTCGACAGTTGTAGTCTTGGTTCTATAGGTGTCGAAGTCGAATTGCATTCTTCCATCTCAAATCTCTTGATAATTTCTCTTGCATATCTTCTTTAATGCATCATCAAACCTCTAGTGATCTTGTAGAATTTGATGCTAAGGAAATATGAAATATCACCCAAATCAAACATTTCAAATTCCTTGCTGAGATCACCTTTGAATTCTTCGATCTCCTTCTTACAACTACCTGATATTAACAAGTCATCGACAAAGAGACATAGTATAAGCAATTCACTATTGCTTCTTCTTACATATACTCCATGTTCAGTTGTACACTTCACAAATTCCTTCTCCCTTAGAAAACTATCAATCTTCTTGTTCCAAGCTCTTGGAGCTTGTTTCAATCTATACAGGGCTTTATGAAGCAAGTACACCTTTCTCTCCTTTTTATGTTTCACAAACCCAACTGGTTGTTTAACACAAACCTCTTCGTCTAAGGGTCCATTAAGGAATGCACACTTCACATCCATCTGACATATGTGCCAACAGTTTATTTTTGTTAGGCCGACAACCAACCTGATTGTTTCGATCCTAGCCACAGGTGCAAAAACTTCATCGAAGTCAATTGCTTTCTTTTGTAGAAATCCTTTGGCCACTAGCCTTGCTTTGTGTCGAGTTACTTCCCCTTTAGGATTCATCTTCACTTTGTATACCCACTTGACATTAATTGCCTTCTTTCCTTGAGGTAATTAAACAAGTGACCAAGTGTTGTTGTCTTCAATGGACTTCACTTATTCGTTCATTACTTTCACCCACTTAGAATATTTCAATGCTTTAACTACTTTGACAGGTTCGAAATCTGCATAGAAAGCATAATGTGCCAGCTCTCCTTCGTTATCAACCACATCATCTGATGTAACCACAAAATCTTGCAACCTTGCAGGTATGCGTCTTGCTCTCTGAGGTGGGCTTGTGCTTGGTTGATCTACAACTGCCGGTTCCTCTTGTCGAACTTCTCTTTCAACTTGAGTTTCTGGTTCTTCAAGTAAAATTCTAACTCAACCTTTCTTGACATTTTGACTCCAGACCCACTCTTTAAGCTCATCTATGATCATGTCCCTGCTGATCACAATCTGCTTGTTCACTAGGTCAAATAACTTGTAACCTTCTGTCGAATGATATCCCACTAGAATCATTTGACTCGACTTGTCATCAAGTTTTCTTCTCAACTGATCTGACACATGTCTATATGCAATAGATCCAGATACCTTTAGATGACTCAAGCTAGGCTTTACACCAGACCAACATTCTTCAGGAGTAATTCCTTTCAGCTTCTTTGTCGAACATTTGTTCAAAATATATGTTTCAATCGATAGAGCTTCACCCCAAAACTCTTTAGGTAAATTCTTGCCTTTCAACATACTTCAAACCATATTCATGATGGTCTGATTCTTCCTTTCAACATTTCCATTCTGCTGTAGAGTGTAGGGTGGCACCGCCTCATGCACAATCCCTTCTTTTTCACATAACCTGTCAAAGTCTTTCGGCACATACTCTACACCACCATCAGTTCTCAAAACTTTGAGCTTTCAACCACTTTGTCTTTCGACCATAAACTTAAACTTGGAAAATACCTCAATTACTTCACTTTTCCTTTTGATCATGTAAGTTCATAGATTTCGACTGAAATTATCTATGAACGTGACAAAGTATTTATTACCTCTAAACGAATCCACCTGGATTGGTCCACATACATCAGAGTATATGACTTTGAGAATAACCTTCGACTTGCTTCCTGCATCCTTGTTGAAGTTATTCTTGTGTTGCTTCACTTGCACACATTCTTCACACACTTTGTTTGGAATGTCGATTTATAGAAATCCTGAAACCATATTCTTTTTCTTTAAATCTCCAATGTCTCTGAAGTTGAGATGGCCTAGTCGATAGTGCCATATCCATTCGTCTCTACTAGCTGCATTCGAAAGGCACTTGTGCTCCATCATATTGTGTTCGATCTTGAAGGTTCTATTCTGGGACATAGGAGCCTTCAAGATTAGACTTCCATTCGCGTCGACAACTCTCATCAGCTTGTCTTCGACAGTCACTTTGTAATTCTTTTCGACCAACTTCCCTATGCTAAGCAAGTTGTTCTTCATGCCTAAAATGTATAGTACGTTCAAAATTACTGCCCTTTTGCCATCTTTCCTCATAATCATAACATCTCCAATACCTTCAGCTACTAGAGTATTGTCATTTGCAAATTTTACCATGTTCTTAATTGAGGGCTTTAGATTGACAAACCAATTGTTTCTTCCAGACATATGTGATGAGCATCCTGAATCCAAGTACCATTGATCCTTGAATTTCTCTTCATCTCTTGTTGTGACCATAATCAACGTCTCTTCTTCTTCATGCTTTGAGAACTTTGCATCACTTTCTTGATTCTTTCGCTTCTCTAGATAATCACTTGAATAATGATCATACTTTTGACAATTGTAACATTGAATGTGACTCTTGTCAAGCTTTCGATCACCACCTCTTCCTCGATTTGCAACACCACGTCTTTGGTTGCCTTGGTATGGTATTCACTGATTCGACACGTTTTCTTCCTTCTGTCGAACCACTTTCCTTTGCCTTTGGTTTCTTTTGCTGAATTTGCCTGCAAAGCCACATCACTCTTTGTCTTGCATGCAACTCTTTCATTCATCATTTGTTCATGAGATTCAAGCATCCCTTGAAGCTATTCCTTTGTCAATTTCGACATGTCTTTCCCTTCTTCGATAGCCACCACTACATGGTCGAACTTAGGGGACAAAGATCTCAAAATCTTTGAAACAACTGCTCTTGTTGTTAACGTTTCTCCACAAGTCTTGATTTGATTCACTAGCTTTGTAACCCTAGTGAAGAAATCAGATATGCTTTCATTGTCTTCCATCTGAAGTAATTCATACGTCCTCTTGTGAGTTTGTAACCTCACCTCTCTCACCTTTTCAGCGCCTCCAAAAGATTTCTCAAGAATCTCCCAAGCTTCTTTTGTAGATTCTGAATCACTAACCTTTTCGAAGTTGTCTGGACTTAGACATTGATGAATTATAAAGAGAGCTTTATAAACTCTTCTTCTCAAATTCTGTGTGTTCTTTCTTTTCTTCTTCTGAAGCATCTTCTTCAAGCTCTTTTACTCCATCCTTTATAAGATCCCGCAGACATTGACAACAGAATAAAACCTTTATCTACTTGCACCAATTCTCATAGTTATCTACTTTCAGAATTGGAAGACTTGCTAGATAATCCGCATTCCCATAGCTCATTGCCATTGCGAATTCTTCTTTTACGATCATTCTTGATCGTTCTTGATTTTCTCTTGAATCGATCAACCAGAGCTCTTGATACCAGATGTTAGAAATCTATGATGAATTTTTACCAATCTTGGTGAACAAGATTGATATCACCATACACAATGACAATGAACAATTAAAGAAAGAAAGAATAAGAAGAAAATATTTTATGCAGAGTTTCTCTCTGCCCACAAACTGTAGAGAATTTCTTATTCACTTGCAACTACAAATTCAGTGAATACAACTTGATTACAAAAATAGGGGTTATTCTCTCTCTATTTATAGATTTAGGTTAGCTTGCTCCCTAAGCTAAGACCCAAACCTATAAAAGCCCAAAATATCTATTTGGAACTAAATCAAATCTATTCTATTCTAGATTTAAATCAAAACTAAATCTAAATCTAAAACAAATCTAATATGTGTCGAATATGAACAGCCTGTTCGACTCACACGCTCTTCGACTGGGCAACCTTCCTTCGACACACACAAACACAATTTCGACACACATAAATTACTTTCAACACATTTTTATTTGATTAGCTGTATTGAATTTAATACTTCACTTTATATTTCTCATTTTTATTTAATATTTTTATTTGTATGTTTAAAAAAAGCATATAAAACAACTTTAAATGATATATGATATATGAGAGGTTAAAAAAATGTATAAATATAATTAATAAAAATAAAAAATAAGAGAAAACTCAAATACAACTTTTTAGGCGTGATTGTTACATTCTCTAATGAAAATATGATAAATATATTTAAGTATTATTTAAAGAGTGAAAATAAGATAAAATTGCATATGTGTAAAAGAAATATATACACTTGTTATATTTTTATTAAAAAACGTAATCAATAAAATAAAAATAAAAATATAACAAATAAAATCGAGGAGAATATTTAGATACAATTTTATAAGTGTGGTTCGTACTTTTATTCAATAAAAATATGACAAATACGTTTAAATATCTTTTAAGGAATAAAAATAAGAAAAAATTACACATATGTCAAAGGTAATTTACATACATATAGGAGAAATTTACACATTTATCATATTTTTATTTAAAAAAAAATATATACATGTTTTTTCCTAAAATCGAGTCAAATCACATTAAAATAAATAAATAAAAAGTTAAATCAAATAAGAATAGAATATACCAATAATTATACTAAAACCAATAACAATAAAAAAATAATAAAGCTAATATTGAAGAGTGGAAACTGATTTAGGGTTTTCGATTTCTCATCATATAAATACCAAATCATCGAAATCCAAACCTTCCTCTCCAACTCCTCACACTTCTTCATACACTCTCTTCACTCTCCGCCACCGATTCATCCCAAGCTCCAATGGCAGTTACTTTCTCAGATCTGCACACCGAAGAGGGTCTCAAATCCCTCAACGATTTCCTCTCCGGAAAAACCTATATCTCTGGGTAATTCTAAAATCCTTTCGATTTCAATTTGTTTCTGAGAATTTGATTATTGAAAAGTTGTATTTTTTTTTGATTCAGGGATCAATTGACAAAGGATGATATCAAGGTTTATGGAGCTGTTGCTGAGAAGCCAAGTGGGTCTTTTTCCAATGCTGTTAATTGGTATGATGCTGTTTCTTCAAGCCTTGCTGCCAGGTATGGATTTTTTTATTTTTTTTATTTTACTTTTTGTGATTGGAATTGGAGTTTGATTTTGATGTGTTTGATTATTGTTTGGTGATTGAGTTGGTTTTTTAATTTTGATTTTGTGTGTATAGTTTCCCTGGAAAAGCTCAAGGTGTGAAGTTTACAGGAAGTGGTGCTGCTCCAGCTGTAGAAGCACCTGCCAAAGCAGTATGCATCTCTCTGAATTTTGGTTTTTGTTTGCTACTTTATGTTCATTGTTTTTGCTATGAGGTTTTGAGTTGCATGGTATTGTTATTTGATTTGGGTTTCTTTTGTGTGTTTTAGAAAATTTTGATTGATTTTACAATGGCTTTAAGAGGGTCCCTTAAATATTTAAGCTTTTCATCTGATGTGAAAATAAACAATAAGCAAATATAAACTTTGATTTTTTTTCCAGAAAGATTAGAACTTGATTTGTTCTAATATTAATATGTTTCGGTATTAGTATACAGTTGCTGGACGATTGTCATTGATTAGGAGAATGTTATTGAAGACTCATGCAAACATTATAGAATTGTAGTACATACTGTCTTATTAAATAATTGTCAATTGCATGTCATGGTTGAATACAACATAAGCAGTCAAGTCAATCCCAAAAGTTTAAAACAATAATCATGATAGATAACACTAGCGTTTTGTACTCTACCGTGATTAGTCCACAGGAAATTTTATATTTTTCTACATGATTTTCTAAACAATGTTTTCTTTGTCATATTTTGATTTTATTTATTGGTTTAGCTATTAGTCTAGTAGTTAGTGATTGTTTTAGATTTACCACGATTAGTGGATTTGTTGCAGTTTACATGTTTACTTCTAAAACTGAAATTCTGGTTCATACTAAAATGGACAATGAAATCATTTTGTGTCAAACATACTGTTCAACAATTGTTAACTTGTGAGATTGTTATTAGCTAAGATAGCAACACTTAAGTTTAGAGCCGTATTAAGCTTTTGACAGAGTGAGATTCAGCCAATCATCGGTTCAGTGCAGATTTGATATAGCTAGCCTTATCTTGTAACTGTAGTTTAGAGTTGTATAACAAAAGCAACATATGTTAATTGTTTATCGGATAACATTGGTGTTATCTAAGTTAGCAACAATGAATTGGCAGTGCTTGTATGCTACACTTTTGAAACTTTTGACTTTATGCAAATGCTTAAGTTATTATGAAGTTGAAGCTATTGTTTTATAGTTATATTGAAGTCATCAATGAAACTAATCCAACTAACTATTTTGATAATTGGGATTTGTTTTTGTCAGGATGCGCCAGCTGCTGAAGATGATGATGATCTTGACCTCTTCGGTGATGAAACAGAAGATGAGAAGAAGGCATCAGAGGAAAGGGAGGCTGCTAAAAAGCCTGCCAAGAAGAAAGAAAGTAAGCTTTCTTTTTAGTCTTAAGCAAATTTTTTCTCTTAAAGCATAAACAGTTAATTGAGAAAAGTTATTCTAGGTTACATTTGTTAAATAGTTTATTGATTAAAGTGTTTGAAGCTCATCAACTGCAATTTTTATAGGTGGCAAGTCTTCCATTCTGCTTGATGTTAAGCCTTGGGATGATGAGACAGACATGAAGAAGCTGGAAGAGGCTGTTCGCACCGTTGATATTCCCGGCTTAACCTGGGGAGCATGTACGATAAAAGCTTCAAATATTTGTCAATCTTTCTCGTATACATTTGTGGGATACTATGTATTTTAATGGTTTGTTTTCTATTCTCTTACAGCCAAGCTTGTTGCTGTCGGATACGGTATCAAGAAGCTACAAATCATGATGACAATCGTTGATGACCTTGTCTCCGTGGACGACCTCATTGAGGAGAGACTCACAGTTGAGCCAATTAATGAGTATGTCCAGAGTTGTGACATTGTTGCATTCAACAAAATCTAAGTTAAGTTTAGCCATTTTCAAGCAGCTGGATTCAAAATTTCATGTTTGTTTCCGTGGTGGTGTAATTTAAATGCTAATTCATTTCAAGCCATGCACATTTATATTTGTGGGATTATCATTACTGAACTGCATCTATTTTATTTTTGATCTTTTACTAGTAGTAATCGAGTAAAATAATTTTATTTAATTTCATGACATATTCATTCTATAATTATCTATCACAACATTCATCCCTATTTCAAATAACAATTAAGTTACACCAATCTTACAACTTTAGTCAGCTACTTCATGTTTGCAACTTATTTTTCATTAGAACAATGTAAACAATGAACTTCTCGATGTTTACTTGTTCTCTAATGAAACTAAACTATATCTGTTTGTTTTATGAGACATTCTTTCACGAGACATTGTTAGCAGCTCCTAGTTGTGGTAGTGTGAATTCTGATGGGGAGATGTTTGAAATACACATGTGGTGAGAGATGAACTCAAGAGAGAAAATGATAAAAATAACCTTTAAAATACATTTGTAATCTAATTTAGTTGAATACATTTGTAAGACAACTAGTTTACTACTTCCTCCGTTCCTTTTTAAGTGTCATTTTAGCATAAAGCTCTTCAATCAAGATAGTGCTATGTTAGAGTTAATTTTTCTATTATATCCTCATTTATTTTCTCTTTTCTAATAAATTCACTCTTACACTCTCTTATTTATTGAGAAAGTAAGGGTATAATTGATAAGTTATGACATTAAATTATAAAACGACACTTAAATAGAAACAAAAATATTCTTTTAAAACGACACTTAAAAAGGAACGGAGGGAGTAGTTACTAATGTGTGAGCTATATATCACTTGCAAAACTATTAACTATGCCGTCCCTTTTACTAATGTGTGAGCTATATATCACTTGCAAAACTATTAACTATGCCGTCCCTTCAAATCAACAATAATGTTTGTTAGATAGATCTTCATAATTAAGAAACAAGTGTTTGAAATAATTCGATGTCTTGGTAAATATTAAATAAATAAATTAAATAAATTTGTGCAAAACAAAGAGCCATTTAATAATTTATAGTTTTTGATTAAAAATTATATAATGATGGTGAATATGTTTAAAGTTTTTGATCCAAAATTATATAATAATGGTGAATATCAGTGAAGATAGTCAAAACAAATATTTTGAAAGTGTCTCAACATTTATGGTTCTTAGAGATAAATTAATGTCACAACAGGTTGAGTAGTATCGTAATGGAGTCTTCCATCTTTTTCTTACCAATTTTCGTATCAACGATTCGTATAATATACCATAGTATGATTGGTGTTCTCTCTAAGTAAAGTTTTTATCAAGGCCTCTTGAAAATAGAGGTAGGACATTATTTTAAATTTAAAATGGTAGTACATTATTTTAAATTTAAAATATCAGAAAATTCGACTAAACCTTTAATATAGTGTGTTCAATTTTGCTCATCTCAATAAATCATATTTACTTACTAGAAAGAGGATGCAAATAAAGCTAAATAAGAGTACAAAAAAGGAACAAAATTAACACAAGACCCAAAATGCACCAAGGAAGCTCACAATCGTAAGTCGTGTCTATTGACACTTATGACAATCAATTGAAGAAGCTTGACGCACATATTTTCAAATCATATCCGAGCAAAACTTATGCTCCAAGGCAATCAAATCTCAATATTAATAGTGAAAACTCAAAATCCAGAAAGATTTGATAAATAAATCGATTGAAGCCCTTAGCCAATCAATTGACTTACTCAATCTAGAAGGATTTTGATTTGATTTTCAACCAGTAAAATCTCCATTGATTACTTACTAGAAATACTCAAACAAAACATTATAAGACACACTATAAATATGTAGGCGCTCTCATTATTTCTTAAATATCAAAATTCATCTCTTCTAGCATATTTCTTATGAGATCTCTTGTCGTAATTGTCATCATGGCTTCCTTAAGACAAAAACACAGAAAATCACCAAGAAGGGATGTGTTCCCCACTAGGTTGATAAACAGAAAACAAGAATAGAAGATGATAATCCTAGGAAAGAATGTGATTCAACCATGGTACATGGAGCCGAGTCTCTTTAAAAGTCACTAACTATATCATCAAATCTGTCAAGCCTCTTAGAAGAATTTTTTTCACACATGTACTAGATAATCCTTCCCAAATTTTGTAAGAGAATTTTATTAAAACCTAAGACTTGTAGGAACCTCACTAAGAACATCGGTAAAGAGAGTAGAATTAGACATTCTTAAGGATAATTTTGGAAAAATATCCGAGCTACCTTTTGAAGGAATGTCCTACACCATTGACAAGCCCCTAAGACTTAGGAATGTCAAACACTACATATCCCTAAACAACTTTCTCATAAATTTCATGGAGAAAAAGAAAGCCTATTTCAAACTAGCCCACCTAAAATCAAAGATTCAAATCCTTCATTATCTTATAATTAGAATTTTCTTTCCAAGAATGTGAACCATACCATGTTATTAGGGAAGATGTTGTACTCCTTTGACTTTTAACCCAAGAAATTCTAACAAATTTGGTAGAAGAAATTTTTAACCACATGATCCGCTCCAAAGAGAACCTAGTAGTATGACTCTTTTATGGACCAATGATCACTAAACTCTTAGAAACCTTCAACATTGACACCGTGGATGAGGTTGAAGACTTAATTAACCATAAAATCACATCTACTACATTTAGAGAAATAGAAGTTATCGTCAAATATGGAGAAATACAGGAGAGATTAAAGACACGAAGATCAACAAAGTGTTAAAATATGTCATAATCTAGCCAAGGGTATGGAGAGAATCAAGAAAATCGCCATATGGGATGATGGTGCTTATGTAAGTGAATGATCTCATCTATGTGTTTTAGAATATTATTTTTCCCGTTTTTAGCATTTTTCTATTCTGTAATTTCCCACTTTGTACTTTGAATTCCTAGAAATTTAAATAAATAAAAAGAGTGATGTCTTTTCCTTTCTTAAAATGTTTAATTGCCTATGTTTGAACATTTAAAATATCGTAATACATCTTTATTTGTCTTTTTGCTTTCGTCAAATGGGGAGAATTATACTCTCAGGGGGAGTAAAGTTTACTCTCCCCTTAATTGGGAGGGCGTTTAGTCACTCCAAAAATGCATTTTTTATTTCTTTTAACACCTCCATGAGAGATAAGTTTTCATTATCAAAAAGGGAAAGAGTGTGAAACCTTTTATTAATGAAGTTCAATTAAAGACGAATATGTTTTTGATGATGACAACTAGTCTTTGACGACAACAACTAAAGTCAACAATAAAGCAATTAACGATGCAACCAAATCAATAGAGCTTGATAAGTTTGAATCTCTGATGATGACACCTAAATGGAGTATAAATAAAGCCTCATCTTAAAGTAAAAGTCAAGCAAGTTTCGACAAGATAAAAGTACCTGGTAAGACTTGAAGTATGTGAAAGCCGACCTAAATATATATATATATATATATATATATATATATATATATATATATATATATATATATATATATGTAAAAGCATTAGGACTATCTCGCAAAGTATATGGCTAACCACACATACACTGAAATATCTTTTTAAACTTCTTTTTCTAGAGAAAATACTTTCAACAATGCCTTTAAGTCATTCCAGATGGGTTGGGAGATGTTAAAAAGGCTCTAGGCAAATTTTTGTCTTTGCAAGTCGATTGGTACCTTAACTCAATCGATTAGTTCAGTTCAAAAATGAGTCCCTAGTGATTAGGACAACATCCTTATGTTACACAACAACTAAATATATTTTATTTTATTTTAAAATTTTTTAATCAATTATTTTTAGGCATACCAATCAATTGGAGCATGATACCAATCCATTGGCTTATCATTTATGGCCTCAATTTTTTCTTCGTTTTTTTGTGCCAACATCTAGTCTACAAATAAAGGTTCCTTCTCACATATTTTCATATCTAGAAACATGAGCTTTCGTTCCTCATTCATCACTCTCTTTCTATATTTTTTTACGTTTTCTCACTAATATTTAGTCTTAGCACTTCCGAGAAAGCCATCTTGAAAGTGAGGCAATTAGAATTATGGAAGGATAGTTTTGAAAATTCACCAAGGGAGTTTGTTTTTAGCTTGGTCAATAATACATCCATTTAAGAATTATTTATTTGGGTTTTAAGCTAAACAAGTTAAAAGTTTGGTTTTCGGGATTTAGTTATAAGTCCACGGTTCGGTTCGAAGGCTCAACTTATGTAAAAGTATTCATTTGATTCAAGCTAAACCCGATGTTAAAATATTATTAAGGTTGGAGATTATCCCAGTGCTAAAATATCCTTGGTTTTTGGTTAGTGTGGTATAAAACCACAATTTAGTTCATAAGCTCAGTCTTGTGTTAAAAGCTCTCACAAGTTCAAGATTATCCCGTGAAAAATATTAGTTTGAAGCTTGAAGACTAACCGATTTAAGTTTCTTATGAAAAAAGACTAACCGCTTTGATTCATAGTTTGGGAGGAAGATTCACTACTTCCCTCATTGTTTGATGTTTTGTTGGAAGTTAGCCATAAACTTCATTTTCCTTATATAAGGGGGTTCGAGAGTTCAACTTATTCAAAATTTTGAAGTTTATTGGATACTCTTAAGATAAAATATTAAGGATAAGACTGGGTAGTTTTTGAATAGACCTATATAATTTTCACCGTCTTCTCTCTTCCCTTAACATTTAATTTCTGCACTTTATTTTATGAATGCTATTTTGCGCTGCTTATTTACAAAACTTTTCTAAAAATATTTAAAAACTCTAAAATTAATCCAAAAAGTTTTTCATACTAAAAAATTCTCGAAACACACAATTCACCCATAATATGTGTGAAATCACATGTCCAACAATTTCATCTACAAGTTTCTTATATGTTTATGCAAAAACACCATGAATGCAAAACCTTTAAAAACTACATTTTCACTTCTGGTACAATGGTAATCAATTACCAGTTACTTGTAATCAATAACGAGCTATTTTTGAAAATTATGATAGTTGAAACTCCATAACCACACTTTTAATGGATAAATATGTTTTTAGTCCCTCTAAATATCTCAAATTTCGTTTTTAGTCCCTCTAAATTTTTTTTTTAAAGAATGATTCTCCTAAAAAATTAAAATTTAACTTTGGTCCCTCATGACAAAATGGTAGTTAAAATGGTCTCTAATCTACTGCTAAATAAAAAACCGTCACTAAATTGTAAAAATCGTCGCTAAATTGCAGGAGGAACAACAAGTTAAATTTTAAATTTTTAGAAGGACCATTTAAAGGAAAACTTTTGAAAGACTAAAAATAAAATTTGAGATATTTAGAGGGACCAAAAACATATTTAACCTCACTTTCAAAAACATTGTAATAAACTTATTTTTGAAACAACATTAAAAATTCAAAATTTCTAAAACATTATTATCCATAATCGATTACCAGTTTTCCATAATCGATTATGAGATGAACAATTGCACCTTTTCCAAAGTAGAGTTGATGTAAGACAATGCATAGTTTCATGGATCACTTTTAAACTCATGTATCTTCGTAAATAGGGTTCTTAGGGTATTTTAACGGCAAGATACATTATAATTTTAACAACCTCATTCATACGAATTTTATACATAATTAAAATCAATTTTTTAAGTGTCCATTCATTTTCAAAATGTTGAAATTTCATGTGTAACTTTCAAATCATTCAAAAAGTTTCATAATATGTTCTAACCACTTAAAATATATATGTTATTGAATTTTAACATTGAAAGAGAAGATTAATTTTCATCTTAGAATTAGTTCAAGATTCAAATATTTTAGATTATTCAAAAAGTGTGTTGTAATATAATAATCAAGTTTATGGTGATAAGTTGTTTGTTGGAAAAGGTTATATTCTTGCAGGAAAAACTATGTTATTGATTTTGAGGGATTCAGAGGCTCAAGTAGGATAACTTATCCTCCAAGTTATAGGTCTAGCTTACCCCGCAGTTGGGAGCCCTTAGGTATAGTGTATATGATTTATCTTGAGCGTGTAGCTAAGAGAGGAAATGAGAGAATCTCCAGAGATCTTGGATCAAGTCTCTATTTATAGCGTAACCATGATTTATGATCATGATGGTGTAACGCTTGTAACCGATTACTTAATGACTTGTAACGTCCGTAACCGATCCATAAGTAGCGTAACATATATAACCGTTCTCTAATAGGTTCCGTAACAGAGACCAACCCGGTCCGGTACTACCCATCCAGCATAGTTAGGCCGCGAATATACGTCTATTGTGTCCGTCCTAAATACCCGGCTCCGACTTTGGAATCTCGCTGAGGTGCTGCCTGGTTATCAGCTAGTAGACCCATCTCGGTCTCTATTTATCGCTCATAGCCAGACAGTAGATTTTATGCATGATCATAAGCCCCCCGAGCATATGGCTTCTAGACTTGAAGCCTTATGGTCGATTTAATGAAAGCATGGATTTTTGTCCCGAGCCAGACTTCCAATATCGAGCTATGCCTTAGTGCGAATTTTGTTTGAACATGATGTTTACCTTTTTTTGCTTTTTAAAGCAAGCACTACTTCGCGGGAGTAGGCTTCATTAACTTTGACCGAGCTTAAGGCTCATAAAACATAGTTGAGGAGCTTTAAATCAAATTTAAAATTTTTCAGAGCTCCTTATGCAAGGATATATTGAGAACGCTCCGAGCATTTTGCTTGTGAGATATAAGAGTGTCATTCAAGCACTTTTCCGCTTTTGAGGCTTTTTTAGATCAAAACTTCTAGTTTAGACAGATCGCTATTCACGAATCTTCGGCTTTTGTCTACTAGAGACTCTACCAGAGATTCTGTTTGTGAATAGGCCGGATGAACACCCAAAAGTTGTTAACCCCTGTCCATATAAAGCTTATACAAACTGTAAGATTATAACTAAGCCTACTCAACCTAGAACCGAGGTATAGAGTCCTGTACCGGCTTGTATAGGTCGATAAACAAATTTTTAAGCGTTTAAATGAACCATACCCGGATAGTATTATGGTTCTTTTATGCCTATTCGTCCGAGTTGCATACCTGGCTCATACTCCGACATCATCCTCTCCGCCTTTATAGCTCAGTTTTGATGTGAACCAAGGTACAAAAATTCTCGAGAATAGCCTTAAATAGATTCTGGCGGAATCCGTTCATGGTTCTTCGCCTGGGAGCTTTTCCCAAAAGGAAACTTTTAAGTTTTTAAACAACCATGTAAGCTTTTACGGTGGCTGATGGTGAAGCGAGTGCTGCCCAAGACGTCCAAGTGTTTTTCTTGGTTATTTTGTCTCTTTGGGTTTTATCACTTAACCGTACTTTTTGCCGTTGCTTTAACTTTTAATTCACATGCTTAATTAGCCTGTTTGTATGAATTACTTTCATATTTTAACTGCATGAACAGAGATGCGTGATATGGCAGCCCCCAAGTCAAATGGTTTACTTGAAGCCACGAAGACTTAAATTAAAAGGAACAATCCTATGTTTGCTTAGCCGACCTTATTATTATCGTGGCATTCAACGTCTAGATTTTTCCGGTCTACAGGTTGTAAAGTTTAGACTGTATTGATAATATTAATTCTTTGTAGGCAGACCAGTCCCCGAGTAGTTTTTCAAGGTTTTTCCAAGTCACACTTTATTAAGCTTTCTAAAATGACTCAAGGTTTTAAGCCGAGTTGTGGCGAAATGTCGGGTTGTGCCTGACACTGATCCAAGCAAAGTATCTTTAACCAAGGCTCTAAGCCGAGTTGTGGAGAAACACCGGGCGGAATCCAATTAAGGTTCTTCGCCTTATATGTTTGGTACAAAGCCCACGATAGGTTGAATCGAGTAGGAACAGAGCCTTGACGAGGTTGAAACCTTGATTTGATATAGAGCCCCTGGCAGGTTGAACAGAGTAGGAACAAAGCCTTAGCGAGGTTGAAACCTTGATTTGGTACAGAGCCCCTGGCAGGTTGAACCGAATAAGAACAGAGCCTTGGCAAGGTTGAAACCTTGTTTTGGTACAGAGCCCCTGGTAGGTTGAATCGAGTAGGAACAGAGCCTCAGCGAGGTTGAAACCTTGTTTTGGTACAGAGCCCCTGGTAGGTTGAATCGAGTAGGAACAGAGTCTCAGCGAGGTTGAAACCTTGTTTTGGTACAGAGCCCCTGGCAGATTGAACCGAATAGGAACAAAGCCTTGGCGAGGTTGAAACCTTGTTTTGGTACAAACCCCTGACAGGTTGAATCGAGTAAGAACAGAGCCTTGGCGAGGTTGAAACCTTGTTTTGGTACAGAGCCCCTAGCAGGTTGATCCGAGTAGGAACAAAGCCTTGGCGAGGTTGAAACCTTGTTTTGGTACAGAGCCCCTGGCAGGTTGAACCGAGTAGGAACAAAGCCTTAGCGAGATGCAGTGCACTCATCAGTTACATCTTATTTGGTCTTTTACAAACTAAATTTAGTTTTAAGGTGCCTCATTGCTCACGCAGGGGGAGAAGGACAACACCTTTATCTCTAGACATAAATGAGATTCCTTACAATCGGCAGAGACATTAGCTCGCTTTATACAACAATATTTAAACAATTTAAATTTGTATTCTACCCGGCTTTGCATTGACTTTGTCTTCTATGATTTGTTGTATACATGCCCGACTATATACCTGTTCGTCTTTAAGTTACATGATCCCCCAAGTGTGAGACTTTGTTGGAACAAGGTGAAGTGCTTTGACACCGAGCCATTCCGATCAAGGAAGACTCTATTTCTCACAGTCGAGTGCCTAAGTCGGGTACCTGTTTATTTTTACACATAGTTCAGATCTCTCCTAGTTTTGATACGAATAAGAGTAGAGTGCCTCCCGTCCTCGCAGGGGAAAAGGACGACACTTTTTACTTAAAGCAAGTTATAATGAACCTTTTAAAATAAAAATAGCATAATCATTTGCCGAAATTTTCATGTATTCAATATAAATTCCTAACTCATTGGATGGTTTACTCGATCAATCTTGCTCATTGAACTAGCTCGCCGGTCCTGTTTGTCACTTAGTTTGCCGAGTTTAATTTATAAGCAGTAAGCAGAGTATGATACAATTCTTGTCCACGTGATTTTAGCCAATTAATATTGAGATAACTTGTATTGATCAACATGCTTCCAATCTGTATTATGGCTTTAACAAAATCTATCATAAATGAAGCTTTAACAAATATAATATGAGATGCATCATACTTAAAAAACTACCACATGTTTAGCTTCATGTTAACCTTTATTCAAGGACAAACCAATGATACAAGCTAATGCTTAGTACCCTTTAGCAGTATGTCATGATATCTCTACAACTAAAAAGGAAATCTGGCCGCTGCAACAAGAAGTATTCCACGTTTAAATACCATTGCTTCTACATGTTTGTGGACGAGTCTCTCAAATAGTAGCGGCGACATCAATAATAAGTTCAGTTTCATTGTTCTAACTTTTAACTTTGCCGACAACACCCGGACTAACATATGTATATCACCTATGACAGAGGCAGACACCATACACTAGGCATATAACCACAGTATTAACAGAAGTAACATAATGTAGTTCCAATCAGCTATGCTTATTTAACAGAAACTGAATGTACGAGCATGATACAAAAAATTCAATAAACAGTCAACTTGTTACTTATCTCTATGACAGAACATAAACAGGAACTGGCATCCATTGAAATTGTTACTGCATAATTCAGTTTAGCTCTAACATATGAGTTATCTTCATTTTCAATTAAAAATGTAACAACAACTGAACAACTTATCTTTCATCGACATATTCTATTTTATGGCGCAAAGGATGGCTGGTATTTTGACCGACTCATTAGCAATTGCAGCTGCAACTTCCTGCATTCGCTGTTTGGCATTTTTATGATAGGCTCACATGTACTCTGCATTATTTAGGACAGTTGTTGCCTATAGCTTGAATGCTTCCGACATAGACGCGGGATGGGCACATAGCTGGTTAAGCAAATTTGCAACTTGATTTCGTCTGAACATGTGAGCACCCCATCGGTGGGATACTGTTGAATGCCGGTATAGTAGACAAGTAAAGAGTTTGGTATTTATTTTTACCGAGTGATATATACCAGTTAGGTTATATCGTATCGTGTCCACAAAAATTGGTTATTGATTCGTCCTTCGACAATTATACCGTTAATGAGTTTGAGATTAAATAGGTTGAAAATAAAAGACAAAAAGTAAATAAACAAAAAATATAAAGGATAGAAAGCTTGTCCGGAACGAATGTATACTACCCATCACAGACTTAAATCTAACGTCCAGTTATACTCGGCCTACAATACTCGTCCGTGTCATCATATACCTCTCACAACCTAAGCTATTTCTAACCCAAATTGAGAATCCTCACGAATCACCTAGATATCCATTTCTGGCATACCTCAACAACCAGAAGTCAACTATGTCACCTCCATACCCATCTATGGCATACTTCACCGACACAGAGACATTAAGATCATATACTTTATGGTGAATGTCAGTTTTAAACATATTTCTAGCATTCAGAAACTGACAGATAATCATCCTAGGTAAGAATCTAAGCAGTCTATCTCTGGCAAGCTCAAATCCCCCACATAGAGTAAAAACCTAAGATAACTACCAACACAGATTCATAAAGCAGACTTTATACAACTCCAAGGGCGATAAATATACATGTGTTCAGAGTAAATATACATATATAACCAACACAATAGAGAAATATAAAGAGACGAGAGGAGATAAACTACCTATTTACACCGGTTTGTCAACACCTATCGAAGAGCAATCCATCTCCAATCATCCGTGAGCAAGACCCTAGTGTTGTTTTTTAAACTAATCTATCAAAAACTATATGGGTGATGGAATTGGGAGCAAGAATCTCACCCATCAAAACCACACACAAAAAATGAAATGAAATAAAAGTATAAAGAAAACCTAGTTCCGCACAGTCTCCCGACGAACTAAAAGCTTCGCCCGACGAATCTTCTATTAACTTGGCCCAAATTAAGCCACATCCTCAGTATGTACAAATATCTACCCTCGCTCAGCGAAATTTAGCTTCGCCCGGCGAAATTCTATTTTCCTTGCCCAACGCCCAGGCAGTGAAACAAGTCAGAGCAAAACCCATCTTCCTTTCACTGCACTGTCTCCCGGTGACGCTTGGCCTTCGTCTGGAAATATTGCCTAGGCAGCAACATTTGTTGCTTTTCTTTCAGCTTCCAATGGCTTCCACCTTCAAGACTTATTCCTTTATTCGACCAAAAATGCATCTTGGAGCTCAATTTGGACTTTATTCTCAATGCTCCAATAATGCAACAATTACCTACAAAATATATACAAAACTAATCAAACGGTACAATATGTACACAAAACGCAATAAAACGTATTTACAACAAAAAGTCGGGATTATTCAACTAAATATCAACAAAAGAACGGATAAGTGCCACAAAATGTATATACAAAATAACTACATTTTGGCACTTATCAACTCTCCCTAACTTGACACATTGTTTGTCCTCAAACAAAGTCAAATAAACTTAAAGAAACAAAAGACGATAATCAAAGAATCACGAATCAACAAATTTTTTAAAATGGAAAACAAATGTATGGTTCAAACAAAAACGTACACGAAAAAATACAAACTTACCACTATCCTACAACGACAACATATAAACAAAACAAATCCTAAGTACAAAAATCATGCAAAACATTCTAAAACAAAACAAGCTCAATCATGAATCACACCTAGCAAAATTTCATCGGTAGATGAAGAACACACAAAGGTGAGGGATAAAAAACACTCCTCCACAATCTTGCAAACAATAGACTAAATTATGCATTCATCCAAAAACGTATTGAAAATACAAATGCAAGAATCACAAGGACTTTTCAAGGTTGTAATGTGGCTTGGTTAACAAACAAGTGATAAGTCCTAAAGCTAATCGAAACAAAAAATTTCCTAAACCTAAGGGAGTGATCAACTCACAAAGTTCCAAACAATATAATTTCAATCAAACTTCTTCTTCATCACAAATTTCACACCAAACACACCTCACTTATTAACATAACAGTATTCCTACTCTTTTTGTTTTTATTTTTCGAAGCTTTTCTCTTTTTTCTTTATTTTTCTTTTCTCTTAACCTCATACCAACCACAATATAAGTATATAAATATTTCTCTCCTCAACTTGAATTCAACCAACATTAATGTGTGAATACTCCCTACTTTCTAAGGCAAGGTAAAAATCCATACAACAACATATAGTTGAGGGTTCAAGAAACAAAGAAATCAACATCCATACAAAAAAGATGAATTGACACTCATAGACAAACATCAAGTTTAAATAAACATGGATATTGATAAAAGTTCAAAGGGGCAAACAAAGGTTCACACACTCACAAGGTGAATTGAAAATTTGGCCAAGGTAGTTATGCTCAAAATCAACAAATGCCTTGATCATTTTCTTGCAATCATACAATCAATACAAAACAAAAGATTAAGCATAATAAAATCCAGTTAAAACAAGAATGTGGAATCTCAACATATGTAAACAATGGAAAGCTTCCTCACATTTATGGTTAAAAAGGGTACTAAAGTGATTCAATTCATAAGCAAGTAATGCAAAAAGAATGAATGGCATGGTAATCGTACAAATGATAAATTTCCTAAACATGTTATGCTATAGAAAGCGATAAACAAGTACCTGACGTGGACCAACTTTGAAACTATCACTACCATACATCCGCGAGTTGAAACGATCAAACTCGGAAAATCACCTCAAAAGTCTTCAAGTTACCGGACCAAAATTTGAGTTCAACCAACAACAAAAGAATTAGAAAAATAAAATGTACAATATTTACAATATTTACAACCAACAAAACTCCTCAAGCTAAACACGACAAGCTTGTGGAAATACAACATTTACGTAACAAAACAAAAGAAAATTACGATACGAAAACGTGGTGAAAATGAATTAACAAGTTGAAAAGTGAAGATTTAAAATTAAGAACAAGTTCTATTTCAACTTGTTAAAACACAAGCCACCAAACAACATAAACATACATAAACAAAAACAAACAAAAACATGCTTGTTTTACGTCGTAAGCTCGACGCTTTTCTTGTGTGGGCACTAGTAACCTCCTCTCATCATACCATGGTATTGTCACACCGTGTAAACCTAAAGAAAGTGTCCTAACAACCACACAACAAATGTTACAAGTACGAGACAATTCACAACATCAAATGAAAACTAAGAAAATAACAAATATGTGCAAGTATGGAAAGTAACCACAACATGTACAAGTAACATATACAAGTTTATATATACATCCGATACAAAAATATACACTAATTACAAAACTCAAAAACAACGGAATTATCACAATATAGAAACAATAAACCAATTCCCGGCAACGACGCCATTTTGTTGAATGCAGGTATAACAGGCAAGCAAAAAGTTTGATATTTATTTTTATCGGGTGATATATACCAGTTAGGTTATATCCTATCGTGTCCACAAAGATTGGTTATTGATTTGTTCGTTTGACAATTCTACCGTTAATGAGTTTGAGATTAAATAGGTTGAAAATAAAAGACAAAAAGTAAATGAACAAAAACTATAAAGGATAGACAGCTTGTCCGAAACGAATGTATACTACCTGTCACAAACTTAAATCTACCGTCCAATTATACTTGGCCTACGATACTCGTCCGTGTCATCACATACCTCTCACAATCTAAGCTATTTCTAACCCAAATTGAGAATCCTCCCGAATCACCTAGATATCCATTTCTGGCCTACCTTGACAACCAGAAGTCAACTGTTTCACCTCCATACCCATCTCTGGCATACTTCACCGACACAGAGGCATTAAGATCAGATACTCTATGGTGAATGTAAGCTCTAAACTTATTTCTAGCATTCAGAAACTAACAGATAATCATCCTAGGTAAGAATCTAAGCAGTCTATCTCTAGCAAGCTCAAATCCCCCACATAGAGTAAAAACCTAAAATAACTACCAACACAGATTCATAAAGCAGACTTTATACAACTCCAAGGGCGATCAATATACATGTGTTCAGAGTAAATATACATACATAACCAACACAATAGAGAAATACAAAGATAGGAAAAGAGATAAACTACCCATTTACACCGGTTTGTCAACACCTATCGAAGAGCAATCTGTAACACCCAAATTCTACCCAACGTTATTTTAAAATCAGAGTGCCAAATTTAAAACTGAAAACTTGAGGCATTACACTTGTTCAACTCGAAAACAACATTAAAATAATTTACTTCTTGGCGGATACTTAACACATAAAGAAATACAAACAAATTCACCATAATTAAACTTCAACAATTCAACCTTAAAATACATAACCGCAGCGGAAATCTCATCATGATTAATTCAATTGGCATAACATCTTTGAAACAACGGAAGATCATAAAATATTACTCAAAACCACAATATAATTCAACAGAATCAAATGTATAAACATAAATAAACAAGCGTTCATTTCCCCCCCGAGTGCTACGTATCAGAGCGACGACGCCATAAGCTACTAAATGCTCCTACTCTTCATTACCTGCACGTTACCAATATAAAGGTAACGGCCAACAAAAGAAATGGTGAGATATCGAATAATATAAGCGAAAGTACGATAATTCATATGCTAGGTAAAGAAACATACATTAATTACTACTTTAATCAACAACATGCGATTGTTCACAGTAATTTCTGGTGAAACAACCGCTAGTCCTCCAAACTATCAAACAAGCGTTATGATTGTTGTTTAATCCCTTTGGTAACTTGCAGGATCGACTAGATTGATCCTATGGGGTATTGGTCGTTTGCACAAACTTAAAATGATGGTTCATGTTCAAGGCTTGTTTTTGAATGTTTTATATATGTTTTAAGTGTATTTCGATTATGATGTTCAAGAAACTAATAACGTAATCAAGTAAAGCAATATAAAGCTAATTTGAACAAGTAAAAGCGTAAAGACTTCGAATTGCAGAAAATGCATAAATGCAGGAATGCTTAAATGACTTTCAAATGTAAAAGACTTTCAAAGTAAAAGCATGAAATGTAAAAGACAAGAATGTAAAAACAAGTATGTAAAAGCTTTCTGGAAAGTAAGAGCATGAATGTAAAAGTTTCAGAAAAGTAAAGGATTTCGAAATGAAAGAAAAGCGTTTAAATGCAAGGAAAGTTAAATGACTTTGAATGTAAAGAATTTAAAAGACATTGATACAAGATAAAGATAAACTGGAAAGATAAAGATGCATTATTGAGTGATAAAAGTTTTGGTGCAATCATATGTACATCATTCGAGCATTCGTTTCCCTAGCCATGTGGTATTTTGAATGTTTACTGAACTTTAGTACAATAGATTTGACACACGAAATCCTAACACTAAGACTTCTATTTATACTATTTCGACCATAACGGTTTGACTTATGAGATCTTGCCACGTTTCAGACATGCAGAATACTATACTTCTCTAGCTTCCACGTCTTCGAACCGCTTCCAGCGCACATATTCGAACTTCCTTTTATCCCGCTCACGTTTGAATTTCAAATATCTGAACTGCCTTTCGTTTCGAACTCGCTTCTTAAACACCACGCTACTACCACTTCGAAGCTCCTTTTACATGTATTATCATAATTGCTACTCGAAGCTCCAAGTTTCAGTATATTTATTCGAAGATTCAATTCCTTCATTCCAAATCATGACATTCCTTTTGTTCCAATGAATACTGATATTGTTTCGCTTCGAGCTCAATGATTCCTATTCGAATCATAGATATCAAAATCTTCAGCCAACAAAATGCCCCTTTAAAATATGTATTTCGAATCTCTCTCTGAGAAATACTTATTTTAAATATATCCACAAGATTTTGATGTGACTCTGAGTAATTATGACACTGTGTATGATTTCCATTACGTCAGTCACGACGGCTCTTGGGTTTCTGAACCGCTTCAAAACAGTTGCCAAGGTATGGTGCGGTTATTAAAGACAATGATTATCTTTAATCATGCTTATTCCCAATGCTTACCTTACGCCACCTCACTCCGTATCCAACCCACGTTCTCCACGTACCTTGGCCTTAGTTGATGAATGTTTCAACTTCCTTACTATAAAACTAAACAAACTTAGTCTTTTTACTCTTTTTACACACTCCGAAATCTTTTCTTCTCCTCTTCTCGTCAAAAACCCTAAGCTATCAACAACTTCCAACAATGTCTTCAACAGCATCCCAGATGAAAAAGATTTCCAAGAAGAAGACCAAGAATGCTGGAACGATCCTGGAAAGCAAGGTTGATATTCATCAAGGCCAATCCGTGCTCATACCTCAAGGCATCTCCAAAGAACAAGAACTCATATACGCTTCCCAGGTATTAATCCCAACCAATGTCTCTGGAAAGAGGCTTGCCTTAATGGGCCCTCTCACAGTTTTTGAGATTCTGAAGGATACTAGAACCATATTCCCTATTTGCTATGATTTTAAACCTTTGTTCAACAAAATGGAAACCCCTAGGTTAGAAACTGATAATGTGAATAAATCCTCAGCCTCGAAAGACGTAGAAACCCTTGTGGTTCCCCCAAAGGATCCTTTTATTTTGGACTATGTTAAAAGTAATTTTAATCCATTTCGATCCTGCCCTACTGCTGATGTAGCTTACCAAAGCTGGTTTGCTAAAGTAGAGGCTAAGAAATCCCATCAATGGGAAGAACTAGGTATCTACAATCTCCTCAAATTGTTGAAACCAGGCTTCACCTACAGCCACCCTTTACTATTTGCATCCTTGTACTTTTGGGATAGTACCTACAATACCTTTCACCTTCCGGGAGGAATGATCACACCTACATTCTTTGATATAACTGCTATCACTGGATTATCACCAGTAGGAGAGACATATGTTCCTGATTTTGAGGAACATTCAAGCATTATTGACTTCGACGTAAAATTAGCCAGCTTTTCCAAGTTTATCAATCATTATCACACTGAGGGTGATAGTGTCTCTGATGTCGAACATATTGCCTTTCTCACCCTTTGGCTATCAAGATATGTTTTCTGCAGTAGGTCATTACAAGTAGCCAGCAGGTTTATCCCCCTAGCAAGGGATTTACATGAAAATAGGAGGATTAATTTAAGTGAGCTCTTATTAGTTGACCTTTATGAAAGTTTGAGGTCAGCTGTTTCGAGCTTAAAACCCCACACTCCCAAGAATATTTTGCTAGCTGGCCCTTTCTGGTTGCTTCAGTTATGGCTTAATGCCATGTTCGAATCTTCACTCTCCACTGCTGACACTATTGTTGAGCAAGATCCAGAAGTAGTGGATCGAAATGTTGAAGGCACAAGGTTGAGGAAACTGACTCCAAGTGACGATAAGGCTGATTTCCAGATTCTATTCTCACAATACATTATGCTCTTTTCCAAGAAGCATAAGTTCGAAGAGACTATGGCGCCTTTTGCTTCGAGGACCCATGGACCATCATGGTTCACCATGTCCCTTTCAGAGGCTGCCAAGACTAAAGAAGTCCAAGACATCTGGAAAGCCTTCTTGCTCCCAAGACTAATCTCTTCAAGAATCACTCCAACCAAGAATCAAATTCTTCTGTTTGCCTATCAACCCAACTTCGTTTCAAGACAATTTGGTTTATGTCAACTGATTCCTGAACCACTCTTTCAGACTCAGAGCTCCATTACCTCCGGTCGAACTTTCAAGGCCAGAGAAGCCAAATTACAACAAGAACAATATCAAGAATTTGCCCAATTCGAATTAATTCCTTTCGAACCAACTTATTTTTCATCCAAAGGTTTTTTGGCTTGGTGGATTAAATTATACCAATCTTGCATGTTTGACACTCTCACCATCCAAAATAAACTGACTGCTGCGTTCGATGTGCAGGTACACCAAAAGAAAGGTATGTTCACTCACGCTCAAGAAATTAAAGCTTTTCAGACTTACTTCGAAACAACTTATGATCCCACACGCTTGGAGTCCACAGTATATCGAGTGTCCCAAACCTTGAAGGAAAAATTTAAAGAAAAAGTCTCTAAGTTCAGACTTCCTTCAGGGATGTCACCTGAGGATAGGTATAGGTTGGCACTCGAAATGCATCCACCTAAGTTTCCCAAACTACCTACCTCAGAACTGGCTCTGGCTTGGTTTCCCCCATACCCTTGGTGGTTTACTTGCAAAGAGATGTTCAAATACAAATCTCAAAGGAAACTAAAGCCATCTGAGACTGTGACATGGGCTCGACATTGGCTTCATAATTTCCCAGGGCATCTTCGCTATGACCTTTCTGCCATGTCGATTCTTTCGAATGAAGGCGCAGGTGCGAATGCTTGGGAAATCCCCAAATAAGTCTTACTTTCTTTATTTTAACATTTTGTCTTATGTGTTTCACTTTTCAGCCATCAGAATAAAGACTGTTGCATCGAAGACCAAGGAAGGAAGTAGTTCCCAAACAACTATTGAAGCTGATGACAATGTGCCCAAAGCAACTCCAACAATTACTCCTGCAACAACAACAACAACAACAAACACCAATGCTCTGACTCCAACAACTGCTCCCATCCCAAAGGTAATCAATTCACCCTGGTATTTCGAATGCCTTTGAATTTCTGATCGAAGTCTAACTCATGTTTACATTATTTCAGACTAGTAAACTCCCACCAACCACTCCAAAGAAGAGAAAACCTAGTACCAGTGGGAAGACTCTTAAGGCTGGGGAAAGTTCACCAATGGCTTTGAAAAAGAAGCAAAAGAAAGACATTCCAAAAGATACCAACGTCTCTGGACTCGATTCCAGGGATGTTGCTCCCTCACAAAAATCCAAAAATCCACCTTCGACCTCCAACGTAATGTTAGAACACATAGACAGCAATATTTCTTCTGACAATCCACAGGTGACTTGAATTCAAATTTTTAACAAGGATAGCTATTCGTACCTTACTACAAGTTTTATAATCTTTCTTTATTTATGTAGGATGATTCAACTCCAATTCCGACTACTTCGACTCCACTCCAACAAACAGCTGCTCCGATCCATTCTTCTCCTCATGGAGATTCAAGTAATCTGGTGCAGAATAAAGGCTCCTCCAATATGGCGGTTCCAACTGGGGCTTCTGAACAGCCAGATGACCAAGGCACTTCGCCTCCTCTTAAAGAAACAAATGAACCAACACCAGAAGTTGCTGAGGATGTGCCTCCAGAAACTTCTCAACAAAAATCTCCTCTCGAAATCCCTCAAGAGGGTAAAGAAGCAACTAAAACTGAAGAGGAAAAAACCAATGCTTCTCAAGAGAGCGAAGATTCTAGTGATGAAGGATCTGAGGACGAAGGAGGAGAAGAGGCTCAAGATGGTTCGAGCGAAGGAACTGAATCTGATGCTGGTATTAATCAAGATAATGACATCGAGGTAGTAGACTTGATTGACGACGAGGAGGATGACGAAGAAGCAAATAATGAAGGTGATGGTGTTCCCACTAATGAACCAATGGATGTTGAGATGGATGTTACTCCATTGCGCATAGAACTTCCAGAGTCTTCCAAATGCCAGACAGCTGAAGAGGAGTTAGCCCTCTTGAAACGAAATGACCCTATTGGGTACATGAAGGCTAAACTGGCTCAGAGAAATACTCCTCTCCCTAAGGCTAGTGCTGGTTCGTCCTCTGATTCATTGCCTTCTGATGATAGGGTTGTACTTCTTCACAAGATTCGAAAAACAATCCTTGATGTGGATTTATTCGAAGTACTCAGAAAAGATAGTACAGCCTGCTTTATGATGAAGGGACTTCTCAATCAAGTCGATCTCACCACATGCTCCCTGGAAGCCAGCACCATTTTGTTTGAACTCCAATCTTTGCTAGACAATGTGACTGGGTGTCTTCTCCAAGATGAATCTGCTACAAATAAAGTCCAAGAGAAGCGAGCTGCAATGGATGCTGCTTATGAGCATGCCTCGAAGCTTTCTAAGGAAGCTGAGGAGCAAGCCACGCATATCACGCAGGCCAAAACTGATTATGAGCTTCAAGCTCAATCCATTCTTCTCTGGGAAAAACAGATTCAAGGTCTTCAACATAAGATCAAAGAGGCCCAACAACAACAACTTGCATATGAGTCCAACACCTTTGGCAATCGATTCGAAGAACTTCTTAATAAAGGACTTGCTGAGACGGAAGCAGCTGAACAACTTAAAGGTGAAGTTGCTATCCTCGAAAGTGCCAAACGCTTCACTCAAAAAAGACTTGAATCTTTTAAGAGTATCTTCGATCGATTGAGGAACAATACCCACTTCTGAAACTTGTTTATTTAATGAATCTTGTATTTCAATTGAATGTTTGCTTGTAACCTTTGAACAATGCCATTTTGGTAATTTATTTCACCATTTCGGCATCTCATTATATCTTTGTGATTACGTTGCTATTATTCGAATCTCCTGCAGGCGTGGTTTATATTTCTTTAAATACTTCCCATTAACCTTTAGGATTCGTTTGTCATCTGCCAACTCTTCGACTTCATATGTATTGTTTGAAAATGTCTTTACTATTCAAAAAGGTCCTTCCCAATGAGGTGACCATTTACCTAGTGCTTTATTTTTCTTGTCCATGGGCAATATAACTTTCCACACTAAGTCATTAGCACTAAATGTTTTACCTTTCACCCTTTTGTTATATGCCCTGGCCACTCTTTCCTTTTGCCTCATCAGGATTTCTAATGCATGCAACCTAACTTCGTCCAACTCAACTAGCTCACTCATCATCATTTCCCAATATAATGAAGGTGGGATTTCGTTTTGTCTTTGAATTCAAATTGACTGTAGATGAATTTCTACCGGTAAGACCGCATCATGGCCAAATGTTAGTTGGAAAGGTGTGGTATTAGTAGCTTCTTTAGGGGGTGTTCTACAGGCCCATAGTATTTGATCTAAAGTTTTATGCCAATTTCTTGGTTTTTTACCAACATGTTTTTTAATCAACCCCATTATTACTTTGTTGGCTGCTTCGACCTGACCATTTGCTTGAGCATAATATGGTGTTGATGTTAGCAACTTAAACCCCATTTCTTGGGCAAATTCTTGCATCTTTTAACCAATAAACACAGATCCTTGGTCTGTGGTTATGCTCTCTGGCAATCCGAACCTATAGATAATTTGTTTCTGTATGAATTCGATGATAGTCTCTTGATCTACAGCTACTAATGGTATTGCTTCGATCCATTTGGTGAAATAGTCTATTCCTACCAGGATATATTTTTGACCTTTAGATGAAGCAGGATTGATTTCTCCTATTAAATCTAATGCCCATCCTCTAAAGGGCCATGGTTTAATGATCGAATGCAACTCACTTGCAGGAGCATGTTGAATCCCTGCATGTTTCTGGCATTCTTCACATCCTTTGGCAAAATCTATACAATCTTTGAGCATACTGGGCCAGTACATACCATATCGAAATAGCAACCACTTCATTTTATGGCCTGCTTGATGTGCCCCACATGCCCCATTGTGGACTTCTGATAATGCCAGATATGCCTCACTTTCTCCTAAACACTTGAGTAGTACGCCCTCTTGGGTCTTCTTGAACAGTTCATTTCCCATAAGGACATATGATAATGCTCTATATTTTATTTTTCTGTCCACATTCAATGTTGGATTTTCTAAATACCTTATTAATGGATTTCGCCAATCTGTATCTGCTAAAGTGTTTATGGCTAATACTTCGAACCTATCTTTATCACCATAACTTAATTTAATATTCTCTAGATCTGATGGTGTAAGTCTGGTAGCCATGACTCTTCCTCTTATTTCGATCAAATCTTCAAAGCTTTTAGCGGAAACTTTATAACCTGAAGCCAATTGTGCTAGGTCATTTGCTTCATGATTTTCTATTCTTGGTATGTGCTGAATATCCATGTACTCGAATTGTTTGAGTAACCTGTTAACTATGACAAAGTAGGTCATTAGGTTTTCCTTTATGCACTTATATTCCTTTGTTATCTGCTTGACCACTAACTCTGAATCACCTTTGATTTCGACTCTAGTTGCCCCCAATTCCAACAAAGCTTCAAGTCCAACAATGAGTGCTTCGTATTCAGCTTCGTTGTTCGAGCAACGAGGACCATCTAACTTATACTTGAATTTTGTTGGAATTCCTTCAGGAGAAATTAGGAGAACTCCAACACCACTGCCCTCTCTGTGGGTCGAACCATCAAAGTATAGCTTCCAAGGTTGCATTTCGACATAACCCATGACAGGCTTTTCGACCAATGAATGGTCCACAATAAAATCAGAAATTACTTGGCCTTTCACAGCTCTTAAAGGCATGAAAGTCAAAGCATATTCCGTCAAGGCTAAAGCCCATTTACCAATTCTGCTATGCATTATTGGTTTGGAAAGCATGTGTTTGATAACATCGAAGTGAGATGAAATATAAACGTCAACAGGTTTTATATAATATTTGAGTTTCATACAAGAAAAGTATAAACAAAGACACAACTTTTCTATATTACTATATCTAGTTTCTGCATCATTCAACACCCTACTTAAATAATATATGGCTCTTTCGATGCCATTACTATCTTCTTATACTAACATACTACCTATAGTAAGTTTAGAAGCAGATATGTACAATCTCATGGGTTTTCCCCATGAAGGTGGAGATAAGATAAGAGGCTGAGAGAGATATCTTTTAATCCTGTCGAAGGCCTCCTGATGTGCTTCGTTCCACTCGAAGGCTTGGCCTTGTTTTAAATGAAGTAGAGGAGAGAAAGCTTGTGTTTTTCCACTTAGATTCGAAATGAATCTTCTGAGAAAATTAATCTTCCCCAGCAGAGACTGCAACTCCTTTTTCGATGTGGGGGCTTTAGTCTCCATGATGGCTTTGGTCTTATTCTGGTTGATTTCGATTCCTTTTTTATGAACCACAAAGCCCAGGAAATCTCCCGCCTGCACAAAAAATGCACATTTAAGGGGATTCATTTTTAAGCCATGTTTTCTCATTCTTTCGAATGATTGGCTCAAATGATGCAGATGGGTTTTTGCAGATATAGATTTGATGACTATATCATCAATGTACACCTGCATAAATGTCTCAATAAAATCATGAAAGATGGAATTCATTGCTCTCTGGTAAGTTGCCCCAGCATTTTTTAAACCAAAAGGCATCACTACCCATTCATAGGTGCCTAAGGCTCCTGGGCAACGAAATGCTGTCTTAGCAACATCTTCTTCAGCAATAAAGATCTGGTTATAACCAGAGTATCCATCTAGCATACTTAGGTATTCGAATCCTGCAGCAGAATCTATTAACATTTCTGCCACAGGCATAGAGTATTGATCTTTGGGGGTTGCAGTATTTAAATCCCTAAAGTCTATGCATATTCTCAAGTGAACCATTTTTCTTAATAACAGGGTACTATATTTGCTAACCATTCGACATACCTTGTGGTTCTGATGAATTTGCAACGCAGTAACCTTTCGACCTCAGCTTTGATCTTTGTGAGCACTGCTGGCGCGAACCTCCTTGGAGTCTGCTTGATGGGCTTCTTGCCATCCTTAATTGGAAGTCTGTGCTCCACTAACTCTCTTTTCAAACCAGGCATTTCGTCATAGTCCCATGCAAAGCAATCTTTGTTTCTTTTGAGGACTTCGATCACCTCTTGCTTGAAGCTTGGACTGAGTTTTGCACTTATGTAGGTTATTCTTTTTATATTGTCATCCCCCAAATTCACCTCTTCGAGTGGATCTTGTGCTAACATTTTGGCAGCTGAGTTTGTAGGGTCCTTCTCGAAGCCCAAAGGTTCCGTATCATAAATGGCATCAAGCCTTTGATCTATTTCGTTTTCTTCATAGGGTGAGTCTTTCGAATCATTCCCTTCGAGTTTGTTTACTTCGACTGTATTTTCCATTGCAGCCTCTGAAGCCGCTTTCCATTCGTTCTCAGCCATATAGGCCGAAATCCTTTCGAAGAAAGACAACTCAATCATGAGCAGGGTTGTCTCTCTCCCAGCCTGGTGGTCGTCTTTGCGAAGTGCCTTCGACCCCTTCATCTCCCTTAATTATTTTCCTATCCCACCAGTACATGCCATCATGGCAAAGGGTCATATAGTAATGCGCATCTCTTGTTTCATTCATTTCGTCACTTGGGGTACAGGGAGCTATTCTTGCCAGATACTTGTCATAATTCCTCTTGTTAACCTGATTGACTGTTGTCATGAAGTAACTCTGGTCTGCTTCGATATTTTCCACTATACCATCTTCTCTCCAGAGGACTAACCTTTGGTGCATCGACGAAGGAACTGCCCCTACGCCATGAATCCACTCTCTTCCCAACAATAAGTTATAATTGGCCTTGGCTTCGATCACCATGAACATGGTGGGCCTGCAGCTTGATCCGACGGTTAACTCCACTTGCACCACTCCCAACGTTTGTCCTACCTTCCCTTCATAGTTGGATAGGACCATGTTGTGAGGTTTAACATCACCTTCTTGAATGCCTAACTTCTTCAGCATGAATTTAGGCATAAGATTAACTGCAGCGCCTCCATCCACTAAGACCTTGTTCACCCTGTGGGCTCCAACCTTTGCTCGAATGAACAATGGCTTCAAATGATTCTTCATTGTTGGATCTGGGTGTTCAAAGAATGCGTTCTGCTCTTCGACCGCACCATTATCCATTACATAGTAACAGACTGGCCCGTGTTTCATCAAATCAATGGTATCTTCTTCCTCCTGTTCCTCGATTTCGGTCTCTTGGCCAAATTCAGATGGTAATACAGATACCACATTGCAGTTTAGGTTAAGTGAGGATTCTCCTTCTGATTCGAAGTTATCTGTAAGCATATCTTCGTCTTCTTGTGGACTTAGAGTGTACTCTTTCGGCTCATCTGGTTTTGTTTCAGAGAAAAGCCTCCTGCTAACTGGAGGTTTGTTTTCAAGTTGCTTACTTGTTGTTGGTTTGTTGGTACTTGACATTTCTTTGTTGCTGGTCGAAGCTGCTCCTTTATCTGCCAAGGCTTCTCTTTCGGCCTTTCGAATTCGTTGCTGCCTTCGCCATTGGGATCTTGACATGGGATTCTTACCTTTATAATTTTCTAGTCTCAGTTCCTCCCTCTTTGCAGTGTTGAATTGTCTCCTATACACCATGGCGTGACGCGCATTTCGCTCATTACCTCTCAATTTATCCTTCCCCTTATTGGTTTTGACTTGCAGCCATTTGTCTGTTGGTACTTCGGCAGGGGATTTTGAATGTCACCCTTCGAGCACCTTTTGGATATGGGCTATCAGGCTTTCGTTGAATGTGATTACTATCAAAGCGCTGACTCATCTGACCAACTTCCTTGTGATTCCAGCATGTGGCGAAGGGAATCGTTTCGAATGCTCCAGCCATGTTCTGGTCATATGCTGCTGAACATCTTGGGCAAATCAAGCACTTTGTTGCCCCTTTGTGACAGCGAACTAAAAACTCCAACAAACTCTCACCAGCTCTAGGATAACATTTGAACAATTGGTTATCTTGGCGCCAATTTACTCCAGTTCGAGCCCTTTGTTTTCTTTCGAATTCTGCAGCAATCCTCTCGTTGCATATGATGCTGCATCTTGGGCACAACATCATTTCAGCATTTCCCTTGTGGCACAGCATGAGATATTGTTTGAGGCTGGCATCTGCAGCATAACCCTCCTCCATTTTGTATTTCTCTTTTTCAAGGTATCTTTCCATTTCCTGCATCTCAGAACAGGGTCTCTCCATATCCACCATATTGACATTCACATCTTCCCCTTTCTCAACATCATCTCCCCATCCTGATGGTTTGATGTCTTCGATCCGTATCTTTGAACTCTCCGGGGCAGAGTATTTCACCATATAATCAAATTTCCCACTGGGTTCCCCTAAGGTATCCCAGATCTCTTTTTGAGGAATGCTACCATCTCTATCCTCCCCTTTTATATCATCATCTCCCCATCCTGATGGTTTGACGTCTTCGATTCGGATTTTCGAACTCTCTTGGAGCAGAATATTTTACCAGATAGTCGAACCTCCCACTAGGTTCACCCAAGATATCCCATATCTCTTTTTGAGGGGAGGCTTGTTTTGTAATCTGAACCTTCTCCAGTTTGAGCCTCAGGCCTTCAGTAGCCTGTGTCAATTCCTGTTTCTGGTTTTCCTGACCCTCAGTAGCCTGGATTTCTTTTGAAACAACAGCTGGCGTTGATTCGACCAAAGTCTCTAGTTGTTTGTGGATATCTTTAGTAACTCCATTGTTGACTTTGACCAGCACCCAACTCTCACTCTCAGTGCTTTCCTCTTTCAATGTAGTGGCCCCTTGGTCTGCTTCCACCATATTGATTTCTCCAGTGCTCGAAGGCTCGGAGTAGTTGGTGTCTGCAATATCCAGAGGATCTTCATCCACTTTCATTTTTGGTTTATCAGCAAATTTCAATCTGCCATCCTTAATTGCATTTTGAATCAAGTCCCTGAAAAGAAAACACTGTGAGGTTTTGTGGCCTAGGAAACTATGATATTTACAAAATCCTCTTTTCTTTCTCTGATCTAAAGGAGGTATTTTGACGTTTGGTGGCACAATTAATTGACCATCTTTGACAAGTAAATCGAAGATCTCATCACACTTTGTTACATCGAAGGTATATACCTTCTTTGGGAATTTGTCACTTTTCTCATTTTCAACAACTTCTTTCCCTTTCGTGGGGACTAATAGTTTACAGGAGTAAGGTGGAGCCTGTTTTAATTCAGCGAGATCTATTTCGACTTCTTCGAATTCAGGATAGTCTTTGACTTCCTCCGTTTCGACATAGGAAATTCTTTCCTTCTTATTACTTTTAAAAGCCCTGGCCTTTTCGGCCTTTAGTCTTTCGACTTGTCGAACCCTATCTGCTAACTGAGCCATGTCCCTCAAGTATTGTGTATCTAATTTCTTTCGAATAGAATAGTCCAGGCCACCAGCGGCCATTTCGACTAACTCATGTTCAGGGACTACTGTGAAACATCTAGATTTCAAGAGTCTGAACCTATTCAAGTATTCATCTATGGGTTCAATAAACTTCCTCTTAACACTTGCTAGTTCCTTTAGACTTATCTTGGATTGTCCCATATAGTACTGTTCATGGAACAGCCTCTCTAAGAGGGTCCAGGTATCTATGGATCCAGGGGGCAAAGTAGTGAACCATGTGAAAGCATTTTTAGTAAGGGAACTTGAGAAATATTTAATCCTAAGGTTCTCATTATTTTCTATGTCTCCTGCCTCGGTTAGATACCTAGCTATGTGTTCGACCGTTGACTCATTGGTATCTCCAGCAAACTTTGTAAACTTAGGGATCTTGTATCCCCTTGGCAAATCAGTATGGATTACATAGTCTGCTATGGGAGAGGCGTAATTTGGCCTTCTAATTCCTGTATTAATACCGTTTTGGGCCATAATCCTTTCTATCATGGTGGTTAGGTTATTTTCTGCCAAGATGTTGTCATTTCGAATTCCATGGACAACTGCATCGGCATCTTGGTTTCGACCTACCATGACAACTCTTCTGGGTTGTTCCTCTTGAAACGCTGGGACTTCTAGTCTTTCGACCCTTGCCCCTGGTTCCATAATTCCCCTTTGTGGTTCATCTCGAATCACTGGGGCATCAAATCTTTCGACCCTTGCTAGTGGTTCTATCAATCCCCTTTGTGGTTCTTCTCGAATCACTGGGGCATCTACCCTTTGTGCTCTTGCCCCCAAGTTAACTCCTTCTCTGGCTGGCCTATAAGGTGGATCGTCAACAATCTGTTCTATGATAGGTGCTTTCGCTCGAACCAATGCCTGGTTCTGCCTACGCCTTTCTGGTGGAGCAAAGAAATCTGCTATTCGACTCATATTGTCTGCGTTCTCTCTGTTTGTCACAGTCACGTTTTGAACTATTGGGGCAAAGATCTCTTGCATAGTTTGTGCTAATATTCCTATCATATTATGGTTACTATCATCCATTAACTGCCTAAAAGCCATTTGGTTCTCTGTGGTTAAGATGGGCAGCGTACCATAACCTACTGACCCTTGGTTATTTGTCATGAATTGATTAGCCCCAGATCCTGACCCTAAGTGTGGTGACGTGTTCGACGTCGAAGTCGCAAACACGCCATAAAGGATGTTGGCATTCCATCGAATTTACGGGTATAGTACTATCGCCGAATGGTCTAGTTGGTGGTGGGGTAGCGAAATGGGTTTGTGCCCCTGATGGTGGGACAAATCCCCCAGGATACCCAGTGGTTCCTGTACTGCCTAGGATCGAATTGTTTGTTGACATGCCACTTGTTCCGTTCGTGGCCATACTATTAGTAGAAAGATCATACGTTGAAGGGATCGTTGGACATCCCGTCGAAACAGATGCATTAGTGCTGTTGCATGTGGGCGTTTGTTCCCCTTGTGGATTGTTTGGATCGACATCCTATTATTTCGATTTCTTACGGGTAAGGGTTGGTTCTTTGTTGGTTCTACCACTCCTAAGGTTCATATACTAATGAACTTTGTTTACTCAGAAAGAACCTTTTAACAATAATTATGTCTTATAAACGTTAGTTTTAATTAGCAACAACCAATCTCTGTCCCACTGGGCATGCCAATTTGTTCACAGTGATTTCTGGTGAAACAACCGCTAGTCCTCCAAACTATCAAACAAGCGTTATGATTGTTGTTTAATCCCTTTGGTAACTTGCAGGATCGACTAGATTGATCCTATGAGGTATTGGTCATTTGCACAAACTTAAAATGATGGTTCATGTTCAAGGCTTGTTTTTGAATGTTTTATATATGTTTTAAGTGTATTTCGATTATGATGTTCAAGAAACTAATAACGTAATCAAGTAAAGCAATATAAAGCTAATTTGAACAAGTAAAAGCGTAAAGACTTCGAATTGCAGAAAATGCATAAATGCAGGAATGCTTAAATGACTTTCAAATGTAAAAGACTTTCAAAGTAAAAGCATGAAATGTAAAAGACAAGAATGTAAAAACCAGTATGTAAAAGCTTTCTGGAAAGTAAGAGCATGAATGTAAAAGTTTCAGAAAAGTAAAGGATTTCGAAATGAAAGAAAAACGTTTAAATGCTAGAAAAGTTAAATGACTTTGAATGTAAAGAATTTAAAAGACATTGATACAAGATAAAGATAAACTGGAAAGATATAGATGCATTATTGAGTGATAAAAGTTTTGGTGCAATCATACGTACATCAATCGAGCATTCGTTTCCCTAGCCATGTGGTATTTTGAATGTTTACTGAACTTTAGTACAATAGATTTGACACACGAAATCCTAACACTAAGACTTCTATTTATACTATTTCGACCATAACGGTCTGACTTATGAGATCTTGCCACGTTTCAGACATGCAGAATACTATACTTCTCTAGCTTCCACGTCTTCGAACCGCTTCCAGCGCACATATTCGAACTTCCTTTTATCCCGCTCACGTTTGAATTTCAAATATCTGAACTGCCTTTCGTTTCGAACTCGCTTCTTAAACACCACGCTACTACCACTTCGAAGCTCTTTCTACATGTATTATCATAATTGCTACTCGAAGCTCCAAGTTTGAGTATATTTATTCGAAGAGTCAATTCCTTCATTCCAAATCATGACATTCCTTTTGTTCCAATGAATACTGATATTGTTTCGCTTCGAGCTCAATGATTCCTATTCGAATCATAGATATCAAAATCTTCAGCCAACAGCGATATCCACACAAAACAATATATAATCAACAACAACTTAAAATGTGACTCAAATGCGACTCGACAAATGCAGATGCATGTGGATCCATTTGGAGCAAAACTCCCAATGTAAAATATGCCAGGTTATCGAGGCATTAAACAAGGCATAAGCCTTCAACTTACAACGTGGTGCCAATCCAGGCCAACTTGAAATGCACATGCTATGTATCATGCAACAGATAAATTTCCAACAACAACTTAAATAACGACAACTTAAAATCATGCACTAAATGGCATCAACTTAATTAACAATTTCAACATCAACAACCATATAACAACTTCAACAAGATGCAACGGTAAATTTTATTCAACAACTTTATCTTCAACTTTTGCCACATAATTATACGGTTCTTAGATTATCCACTTCGAATATAAACGACAACGTTCCGGCTGTATTGACAATCAAGCCACTAACGCGAATTTCGATGAAATGACACTGTTTTAATTAACTACCCGTATACCCGAAATATCCCGTAAATTTTCGTTCGATTCCGATAAACTATTTTCTCCGCTTAATTCAACCGACAATGTTATTTTCTATCCTGTTTCAATTTCCTGCAACATTAGTAATCTGTCCTAACCATTCTAATAATTAATTCTGTTACCACTTAATAATTTTCTGCATTATTATGGATCACCCTCCCAAGTAATCTACACTGTATGTTGTCATTTGTTACTTGCTAAATGTTATCTTCTGGTATGGTTCCTGCTACTGCTAAAGGATTTTTCTGCTACTGCTAAATTCACTTCTTCCTAATTGTCATATTTTACTTATACTGGGACCATTAATTGTTATAATACTCTCTCCTAATCACATGTCAAGCATTACATCTCTAAGCCAACAGGCCACGAAAAGCAGAACAAGCAAAATCATGGCTGAGGCCCCTACGCCCACACTGAGGCGGACGCCCCACACCCAACACCAAGGAGACGGACGCCTTCTTCCCCCAGGACGGTCGTCTCACTCCTTTTCTCCACTGGAGGCGGTCGCCTCCATTCCTTTGCACCAGCAAGGACGGTCGCCTCCCTTAGCCTTCACCATGCCAAAAATTCACCTTATTCCCCAGTCACATGTATCGGTTCGATAGAGATATTACAACATAATATTAATTGCAAGCAACGCAAATATCATATAATTCAACACAAGACAGTATAATCCATTCCAACACAGAAAATTCATCACCGAAAATACGATTAGCAGTGTATTTATGTAGCCCTAAACCCCACATACAAACCATCCTACAATCGATTATAAAACTCGAACCCCACCCCTTACCTGTGGATTGACGGGAACTCGGAAATTCGATCGTAATTGGCGAACTCTCGGGCAGCAACGATCCCTCCTAGCAACCCTTGTTTTCCAAATTTCTTCCTTTCTCTTGTTTGGCTCACTGCTACGGCTAGGGCTTTTGGCTTCTTAGGTTTGACAAACAACATTCACTCCTTATTTTACTAGGTTACTCAACTTATATAGTAGCTCCTAATAAAATTTGGTTTATTAAATAATACTCTCCAAAAATACAAATTTTTCTCTCATAACTAATATACTTCATTTAATTTATTAATTCCAAATAATAGAATAATTCTAATATTATTTTTATTCTAACTATTTCTACCCGATTATTAATTTAACCATTCTACCGATAATTCGACTTAATTACTAAATTAATCGGAAAACACTCTACATTACTTAATTAATTATTTTAATTAATTACGGGTGTTACAACTCTCCCCCACTTAGAACATTTTCGTCCTCGAAAATTCGTCCGACACACCCATCATTAACCTCGTCTCCACGTCTAACCTTCCGACATAATCGCAACTCACTACAATCAAAATCCAAAGTACTTGCGCATTTTCATTTCTCTTTGACCTCATCAACCATACTAATTAACAGAGTTATATCAAAGAAAACATACCTCTGGTATCTCTGTCCGTTGGAGTCTCAACCAACGCGAACACCTTCGCACCAGGCGCTTTCCTCGGTTTCTGACAATGAGGACTAATATGCCCTTCTTCACCACAGTTAAAGCATATCATCTCCTTGCGCTTGCAATCAGATATTGCATGCCCGGTCTGTCCACAACGGAAACACCTCTTCACCTCAGCGGTACAGGCATTTCCCTTGTGACCAGGTTTCCCACACTTAAAGCAAGTCACACTAGCAGAAGCGTCTCCCCCACTAGTTCTGTGGCCCTCAGCAACTTCCTGTTTTCCTTTACCAGCTGGAGCATCATACGGCTTACCACGATTATGATTCTTGTTCCTCTTCTCAGTAACTATCTTGTGATGAGCATTGCTATCTTCTTCAAAAATCCGACAGCTATCCACCAAATCAGGAAAAACACGGATCTTCTGATACCCAATTGCTTTCTTGATCTCAGAGCGCAACCCATTTTCAAACTTGATGCACTTCGAGAACTTAGCAGTTTCCGCGCTATAATGCGGATAAAACTTGGCCAACTCCACAAACTTCGCAGCATACTTGGTAACAAACTTATTACCTTGCTTCAGTTCAAGGAATTCAATCTCTTTCTTACCTCGAACATCTTCAGGATAATATTTTCTCAGGAATTCCCTACGGAACACAGCCCAAGTGACTTCCTCACCTACAGCTTCCAATCGTGCAAGCGTGTAATACGGTGAACTGACTTTTTAGTGTTTGTATCACAAATGTGCGGATAGCAAGAGTCGCCACCGACTTTTATTTTTATCCAATTAAGGGAAGGTAAAAGTACAGAAAAAGACCTTCGTTTTGATTCTGAGTTCGGGAGAATGGTTATGAAAAGGGAAGGTATTAGCACCCATTTCCATCCGTAGTTATCTACGGGCTCTTAGTTGCTCTAGATCACCTTTTAAAATTGCTTTCTGTGTGTTTGACAAAAGTATTTTGAAAAAAGGGCATTTCGCTTTGGCTTTGTAATGATTCATGTAGGAATGTATACAAAGTGTTCGGAAATGTTTCGTTTTGAAAAGAGTTTGAACTTTGAAAAAAGTGTGAGGTGTGAAAAGCATTTGGTTTAGAGCAAGCAACTAAAAGACTTTATTTACCCACTCAGAATTGGTCGTTTTCGTACTTCTACGTCCCTTTAGAATAGCGCTAGCCGTACCATTAGTTAGTAGGTAGCTCCATTCGTTGGATGTAAGCAGGACATTCGAAGGGACATTGGATGGTCATAGAAGGCAACTTGTAGGAAGTATCCTAGCACATTCGAAGGGACGATCATCACTTTTCGTAGGCAACAATCGAGGGACGAGATCATGTATTCGTAGGCGACATCGTGGGTCTATGATCTTTGTATCGAAGGGACTATGATGATATGTTTGTAGGCAACGGTGCTAGGATACCTCTACGTTCGAGGGACTTGACCATTTGTGATTCGCAAAGGCAACGAGAGAGAATTACCCTAAGGGGTGCGTGTGTGAAAGAAGTGTGTTGATTTCAGATATTTTATCTCGAAAATTAGTGGGCTAAGTTCATTATTATCTTGCCATACACGCCTAGTTACTAACAGTTTATAGGGTGCGGAAATTAAAATGCGGAATGTAAAGATGCGGAAAGGTAAATCCTACGCTATTACAAGGCTTTGGGGCAGATACATAATTTTAAACTTGCGGAAAATAAAACCTAATTTAAACTATTACATCCCATAAACAGTTACATTATTGGAAAAAATAAAATGATAAAGAAAGAATCGTCTGAATCGGATCAACCTGTAAAAACGAGAAATCGGAAAATACGAGATGAATCGAATAGGATAAAAAATGTTAGAAAAATGCAAATTTTTATATGAGAAAATTATGACATGCTGGAAATAACATAAACATGCTAAAATATTTTTTTGGGATTTTTTGGATGCAATTTAATAATTTAAAATGAATTAAAAGTGATTTAAATGCAAAATTATGAATAAAAATAAATATGCATGCAAAATTGTATTTTTTAATTTATTAAATTAAATAAAGGTTTTCTGAAAATAATGTAAAAAGAAAAATAATTTTTGATAATTTTTTAATGCAGAAATAAAATTATTAAAATAATTAAAATAACATGAAAATATTAAAATAGGAAAAATATGAAAATATGCAAGTTTTGGAAAAAGAAATGCAAAACCGGTGCCCATAGGGATCGAACTCAGGACATGGGAGAGGATCCAGGAACAGTGAGCGCTCTAACCACTAGGCCACGTTGCGTCTGATGTTTGAAAACGAAGTGAGTGGGATCAAAACACGCGTCGTCCCCTGGCTTCCTCCCGCTCGCGCCAGACTTCATCTTCCTCGTTTCAAATTTTTGAAAAGCCTGCGTCGGCCATGGTTCGACGCTACATCCCTGGCAAAAATCAAAAATCCAGCATACATAATATAAATGAATTCTAAAGGCATGGTTCGATTCTTGGGATCATTCCGAACACGATGGTATAGGTCTCATGGTCCAATTTTTCCATTTAAACAAAGCCCTAATTCGAACTCAGAAACCCTAGCTATGGTATATCACGATTCAGGCCATGGAAACATGATTGGCTTACCCAGATCGCTTGCAAACTTGATTCTAAACATGAACAAACAATCAAAACAGGTTAATAATGCATGAATGATGAAAATCGATTTTGAAAGAAACTTGACAAACCGAAATCGTGTTTGATGAATTCTTGATGGCTTTGAATGATGTAAGAGTCTGGATCGACTCAGAACAACCCAAGGAATGCAATGGAATCTTCAAAAGCAATTGAAAGTGGCTGGATCGATGGTTGCTAGTAGCTTGTAAGTCACGGATTTCTTGAATTAGGTTAGGGTTCTTGAGCCAATTTTTCTGTTCTCTCTTGATAGGTATGCATCATGTATTTATACTGGATGGATTTGGGATGGTTTTTGGCAAGAATCAATCAGCATTCAAAGCAAATCAAATTTGATTTTTTGTATAAAATCAAATTTTCAAAACTTGGTTAATTTCCAATCCAATCTTGCCATATTGATCAATTTTCGAAAATTGCTGGCTTTTGTGAGTTACTTGAGTCTCAAGGAAAGAATAAAAATCAATCTTTCAATTAATTTTGATTTTATACTTTATTTTTAAATTTAATTTGCATTTAAATGAATAAATTCCAAATTAAATAGAAAAACAAATCAAAAATTCGTGGCATTGGGCTTGGATATTCCTAATTGTATGAGGAATAAGTTAGGATGAAGAAAAAGCAAGCCCATTTGCAAAAAATTTGATTTTTAGAAGTATCTCTCTTTGTGCATTCCTTCAAAATTGCCCAACTTGGGAATGGTGCATCTTGCTCAATTTTTCACATTTTTGAGTGTTCTTGGACTTTTTGAAAAGCTCTAAGAGTCCTCTAACCAAACTTTTTGGTCTCATATCAATTGGAGTTTCCATGCTCAATGTATCTTCAAAACAAAAAGTTGACTCTTTGTTGACTTTGAAAATGACCTGTAATGTTTTGAGCCATACCTCTCAAATGAAGCATTTTTTGGACATTCTTGTGAGACATGAAGTTGTAGAGAATTGAATTTCCTTCAAAACAAGAGGTGGTGGAAAAATTTCTGAGAAAGTATGAGAAAGTTATGATCAGTCAAAGTTCAGTTGACTTTTCACCTAGAAACCCTAATTTAGAAAGTTTGACTTTTGAGCAAATCTTGAGTTTTCTTGATGAATCATGATCAACCCTTGATCAAATGATGAATGTAACTTCAAAATGAGGATGTTGACCAAAAATCATGAAGTTTGACTGTATGTTGACCACAGTTGACTTTTTGTCCAATACAACTGATTTTCAACCATCTGAGCAATTGCCTGAGGAAGCTTGACTTGTAAGGCTTGAAACTTGACATGGAGAATCTTTGAAACATATGAGGAGGCATGAAGACCATTGGAGATGTTGGAAGTCCATCTTGATCTGAGAAATACCAAACCCTAGTTTGGGTTGATTGTCTAGGAGAGAGTTTGTCTGATCAACTCTTGAGGAATCCTTGAGTATAGACGTATGAAATCTCTTGAGTAGATGGAGGGCAAATTTTGGGGTATGACAAAGCGTATCCAACCACCAATCATCAGCCTCACTAGCCAACATGTGAGTTCCATACCGAACCTTCTGTGCGGTAGTACAGTTCATCACGCGAAAGATCCACTCAATCTCCTTCAACCACTCCAGAGCACCATCAGGATCATGTTTGCCTTTGAACACCGGTGGATTCTCTCTCTGGAAGGTTGCCAAACTTTGGGACCTAGCATCCCTACCAGCATTAGGTTGATTCACCAGAGCATGAGCCATTGCTTCCAAAGCGGCAGCAATCGCAACATCGTTCCTTCCAGCCATCTCAACTTAGCACTACAACATAACCAACAGTTAGATAAAAGTAATTAATAATAATCGATTGTTAATGACACAACAACCTGTCCGGACGGACCGAACTGCTCTGATACCACTAATGTAACACCCCAATTCTACCCAACGTTATTTTAAAATCAGAGTGCCAAATTTAAAACTAAAAACTTGAGGCATTACACTTGTTCAACTCAAAAACAACATTAAAATAATTTACTTCTTGGCGGATACGTAACACATAAAGAAATACAAACAAATTCACCATAATTAAACTTCAACAATTCAACCTTAAAATACATAACCGCAACGAAAATCTCATCATGATTAATTCAATCGACATAGCATCTTTGAAACAATGGAAGATCATAAAATATTACTCAAAACCATAATATAATTCAACGGAATCAAATGTATAAACATAAATAAACAAGCGTTCATTCTCCCCCGAGTGCTACGTATCAGAGCGACGACGCCATAAGCTACTAAATGCTCCTACTCTTCATTACATGCACGTTACCAATATAAAGGTAACGACCAACAAAAGAAAGGGTGAGATATCGAATAATATAAGCGAAAGTACGATAATTCATATGCTAGGTAAAGAAACATACATTAATTACTACTTTAATCAACAACATGCGATATCCACACAAAACAATATATAATCAACAACAACTTAAAATGCGACTCGACAAATGCAGATGCATGTGGATCCATTTGGAGCAAAACTCCCAATGTAAAATATGCCAGGTTATCGAGGCATTCAACAAGGCATAAGCCTTCAACTTACAACGTGGTGCCAATCCAGGCCAACTTGAAATGCACATGCTATGTATCATGCAACAGATAAATTTCCAACAACAACTTAAATAACGACAACTTAAAATCATGCACTAAATGACATCAACTTAATTAACAACTTCAACATCAACAACCATATAACAACTTCAACAAGATGCAATGGTAAATTTTATTCAACAACTTTATCTTCAGATTTTGCCTTATAATTATACGGTTCTTAGATTATCCAATTCGAATATAAACGACAACGTTCCGGCTGTATTGACAATCAAGCCACTAACGCGAATTTCGATGAAATGACACTGTTTTAATTAACTACCCGTATACCCGAAATATCCCGTAAATTTTCGTTCGATTCCGATAAACTATTTTCTCCGCTTAATTCAACCGACAATGTTATTTTCTATCCTGTTTCAATTTCCTGCAACATTAGTAATCTGTCCTAACCATTCTAATAATTAATTCTGTTACCACTTAATAATTTTCTGCATTATTATGGATCACCCTCCCAAGTAATCTACACTGTATGTTGTCATTTGTTACTTGCTAAATGTTATCTTCTGGTATGGTTCCTGCTACTGCTAAAGGATTTTTCTGCTACTGCTAAATTCACTTCTTCCTAATTGTCATATTTTACTTATACTGAGACCATTAATTGTTATAATACTCTCTCCTAATCACATGTCAAGCATTACATCTCTAAGCCAACAGGCCACGAAAAGCAGAACAAGCAAAATCATGGCTGAGGCCCCCACCCCCACACTGAGGCGGACGCCCCACACCCAACACCAAGGAGATGGACGCCTCCTTCCCCCAGGATGGTCGTCTCACTCCTTTTCTCCACTGGAGGCGGTCGCCTCCCTTTCTTTGCACCAGCAAGGACGGTCGCCTCCCTTAGCCTTCACCATGCCAAAAATTCACCTTATTCCCTAGTCACATGTATCGGTTCGATAGAGATATTACAACATAATATTAATTGCAAGCAACGCAAATATCAGACAATTCAACACAAGATAGTATAATCCATTCAACACAGAAAATTCATCACCGAAAATACGATTAGCAGTGTAATTATGTAGCCCTAAACCCCACATACAAACCATCCTACAATCGATTATAAAAGTCGAACCCCACCCCTTACCTGTGGATTAACGGGAACTCGGAAATTCAATCGGAATTGGCGAACTCTCGGGCAGTAACGATCCCTCCTAGCAACCCTTGTTTTCCAAATTTCTTCCTTTCTCTCCTTTGGCTCACTGCTACGGCTAAGGCTTTTGGCTTCTTAGGTTTGGCAAGCAACATTCACTCCTTATTTTACTAGGTTACTCAACTTATATAGTAGCTCCTAATAAAATTTGGTTTATTAAATAATACTCTCCAAAAATACGAATTTTTCTCTCATAACTAATATACTTCATTTAATTTATTAATTCTAAATAACAGAATAATTCTAATATTATTTTTATTCTAACTATTTCTACCCGATTATTAATTTAACCATTATACCGACAATTCGACTTAATTACTAAATTAATCGGAAAACACTCTACATTACTTAATTAATTATTTTAATTAATTACGGGTGTTACCCAATCCACCTCCAATCATCCGTGAGCAAGACCCTAATGTTGTTTTCTAAACTAATCTATCAAAATCTATATGGGTGATGGAATTGGGAGAAAGAATATCACCCACCAAAACCACACACAAAAAATGAAATGAAAGTATAAAGAAAATCTGGTTCCGTACAGTCGCCCGACGAACTAAAAGCTTTGCCCGACGAATCTTCTATTAACTTGGCCCAAGTTAAGCCACGTCCTCAGCCTGTACAAATATCTACCCTCTCCCGGCGAAATTTAGCTGCGCCCAGCGAAATTCTCTTTTCCTCGCCTAGCGCCCACGCAGCGAAACAAGTCAGAGTGAAACCCATCTTCCTCTCACTGCACCGTCGCCCGACGACGCTTGGCCTTTGCCTGGCGAAATTGCCCAGGAAGCAACATTTGTTGCTTCTCTTTCAGCTTCCAATGGCTTCCACCTTCAATCCTTATTCCTTTATTCGATCAAAAATGCATCTTGGAGCTCCATTTGGACTTTATTCTCAATGCTCTAATAATGCAACAATTACCTACAAAATATATACAAAACTAATCAAACGGTACAATATGTACACAAAACGCAATAAAATGTATTTACAACAAAAAGTCGGGATTATTCAACTAAATATCAATAAAAGAACAGATAAGTGCCACAAAATATATATACAAAATAACTACATTTTGGCACTTATCAGATACAGACTTGAAGTTGAGTTTATCGTCGTGGTGATTTGTGATTCCAACATGGAGCTGCACCTGACGTAGCCATAAAATGTGAATTAATCTGAGACTATTGGACATAATTACAACAATTGCCGCTATTATATACCACCAATCAAAACGACTATTATTTCAAGTATATGTAACTTATGCAAGTGTGTTAGCATAAAGCAGGGGTATCATACAATAGTGACAATATATTTATTACATTATTAGTTTATGGAAATGGCTTTAATAAGAACTTAACAAAGATCGGTTGTTCTCATAACATAAACATTCAGAACTTTTTAATTGGAAAAATGATTATAAAGTAATGAACGGCAGAATGAGTATACGTGACTTATCTTTAAGAGATACCAAACACATATTTTTCCCCAGTTCGATCATGGTGGCATCACTATGGCTTGCATGATGTTGAATCGAATTTGTGGCCTTCCTCAGCGCAGCTTCAATGACCCGTGTGTTTTGGTGCTTCCATAGATATGCTGGGACTTGATATAAACATATATCAACACAACCTTTCGAATCCCACAATGGTTCGCTCCAAAAATAGCAAACTCCGGATACACCATGCACCGTAAGTTGGGAGCTAGGGTAACAACCTCATTCTTCATTGTTAACTTCTGTACGAGGGGCCATCATCATGAGGGGTTGTGGATATGCTTCTGATGTTGGTCTGCCGAGTCAATATGCTTGTGATGTTGATCCTGGCCTGTATTAATAAGCTATAGTAAAACATCAGAGGATTATGCAGTATAAGAACTTAGTAAGCCATCTGTCATACTCCAATTTTTGACCTAAGATACCACCTTACATTTGCATCACTGCATCACTAACAGTTTCAGAACAGAATAGATCGTGCGTGGTTTCTAGAAGACAAAATTAGGGTTTCTTCAAAATTTCATCTGTTCAAGATATAATCAATCAGGGTTTGAGTTTCCACTCACCTCAATTGATCTATCTTAATCAATCATCAACATTTGATCTTCAGATTCCCAACTTTTTCTCATGATCTACCATGAATCGACCAATTAGGGTTTTCATCGAAGATAGTGAATCATTGACTTTCTGCTCAATGGATGACCTATTTGCTTGAAGATTAATCTTAATATCTTCAATGCAACATCTTAACCTAATTTCTTGATTCAAAACATTGCAAAAGTCCATGTTTCTTCATTAGACAAATTCTGAGCCATCTGATGAAAATTTCATCTGCTAAAAAAAGTCAAACTTTGACTTTTGGTCATCTTTTTCAAGAAAATTTCATCTGCTAAAAAAAGTCAAACTTTGACTTTTGGTCATCTTTTTCAAGACTAAACTTTTTCCATCATAAAAACATTTCAAATAATCCATCATGATCATAAAATATCAAGAAATGTGAAAAAGTCAAGATTTGAATTTTTTCTAACACTTAGAAAAATTTGCAAGTGTTAAGAAACATGGTTTTTCCTCACTTTCATGGCCATTTTTCACCTAGATCCATTTGGATTCAGAAAAAACTCAAAACATGAAAGTTGTAACTCTTGTTACAAGATTTCCAAAATATCCAAGAACTTGCAAAAACACTTTGTCTAGCTATACTTTTGATTTTGAAACATAGAGCTCCAAAACCATGGAATTCCAAGTTCATGCTTCAAGATTATAAGTCATTTTTCACAAATCTCCCTTTCTAGAAGCCTTGTCATCAGCTAGGGGTAGATTATATCTGATAAATATCAGTTTTGCATGATTGAGAAGAGGATTGAATCAAAGAGAAATTTCTAACCATGGTTAGAAAGTAACTTTTGCATTAAATGCAAAAGATTCCTTCTTACCACTTAAGCAAGTTGCAAAGCTCTCTCAATGATATCCATGCCTTGTCATTCAGATTTTTTAGCCTATATATAGAGGTCATTTCTTCATTTTCAAACTACACTAAAGCTATCATAATCAAGCTTTCTTTCTTTCTTAAATTCCAAGTTTCAAAGTTCAAAGAAGGAAATTTTGCAATCTTCAAACCTTGCAAAACCTGAGCAAACTTAAGTTTCTAACATGTTCTAAACATCATTTAGAAGTAGTTTAAAAGTTAAAACCACCAGAAAAACTATCCAAACTCAGAATCATACTCCAAAATCCACAAACTAGCAAATTGAGCCTTAACTTGCCATCTCTCAATCTACTCGTGCTAGCCTTGACTTATCACTTCAAATACCTTTCATACACTTCATATGAGTGATCCAAGTACTCATCACTGACCTGTAACATCTTTAACTTCAAATTCGAAACTCACTCCAAGTGGCTGCAGTTGAACTTGGGTGGAACGATCCAGGCCATTTCAATTCAAGCTAAGCATCCAGATACCTTCCATAGGGTCCAGTGAAGCTATAACAATCCTCAAAACATAACTGGAAACACTCTAACTAAGAATTCGATTTCAGTTCGAAGAGGTAATTTGCTCAAACTTTGAACTCTATGATTCATGCATTACAGATGAAAAATTGCTTGGCCATCTTGTTTACGCTCATCGATCATTAACCCTCAGTCAATTGCTTAATTCCATAGCCATACACGATTTCATGATCAAATATTAGAACTAGGGTTCTTCGTGTTCTTGCGAAAATTAATAGTTCTAAACTGAAAATAAATAAAATTAATCATCACTATCGTGTTCCTGGGATTGAAACGAGAAACTTTGATGTTTACAACTTTCAAATTCGTTAAGAAATGAAGAATCCATGGCTTGAGGAAGATTGGAGGAAGATGATGAACATTGCGCGGGTTATTTCGTTTCCAGAAATTCAAATAATTCGTTTATAATATAATAACATGAAGGAGAATAAATAAACGGATGTATAGCCACCCCAGTGGTAGTCAGCGCGCTTTTCATGTCCTTTGCCTTGCCTATGGTCCAGGGTTCGAATCCCCCTGAGACCATTTTTTTCCACTTTTCCTTCATTTTTAAAACATTTTCAAAAAAACTTGTTTTAAATATAATTAAATGAAGGCGTGTGAATAACAAGTTAAACACATGGCTCAGTGGTAAAGCTTTTCACTTCTAAGCCAAAGGTCCTGAGTTCAAACCTCCTTAGGACCAAAATCAAATTTTTACTACTTGTTTTCTTCATATTTTCTATCAAACTTCAACATTTTCGAAAACCAATCAAAACTTCTCATTTTGAGATGATTTTTTGCACACTTGTCATTTAATATACCTATTTTATGATTATGTCAAAAAAATCCAAAAATATTTTCTTTTGATTATATTTTTATTAAGTCAAAAAAATGAAACATTTTAAGTATTCTTAATACTTTTCAAAGATGTTTCTTTCCAACTTTCAAACTAAATCTTTTTCAAAACTTCTTGTGAATATACTTCAGTTTTCAAAATCATTTTCAAAACCTTTTAAAAAACTTTTCAATAAACTTACACAGCTTTTTCCATGATCGACTCGATTTGAAGATAAAACCAAACCAATTTTTTTCCTCGAATTTCTTAATTGATCATGGGCCTCCCTCACGGTGTAAGTCCCAATCCTTTTTATGTACATATTCAATTTCTTGTACATATCCAATCATCTTTGTAAATATTCAAGCATAAATAAACTTCTTTCGTTTGTTTTCATTCGCTTGTTTATACACCAATTTCATTGGTATTAAGAGAAGCATTATTCCCGGTGAAACTGCTCTTAAACCAATGGGCCTCCCTCATGGTGTAAGTCTCAACCCTCCTATGTACATATTCATTTCCTTGTACATAATCACCCCTTCGTGTACATATTCATTCCCTTGTACACATCCAAACTTTGTATATATTCAAGTTACACTTGCTTTAATTGCTCGTTTTATACACTTGTTTATATATTTCCTTCATAAACTCCTGTGAATACATATCACACACTTGTTCATATAATTGTTCAGTTATAACATAACAATTAGCCTAACAAATAGGTTCCCCTTTAGCCTCCTCTTAGGCTTCGCATAAGATAACTCATTCATCTGAGTTAGCCTCCTCTTAGGCTTCATATAAGAAAACTCATTTACTGAGTTTAGCCTCCGCTTAGGCTTCGTATAAGACAACACTCCCCTGCTGAGTCAACCTCCTCTTGGGCTTCGTTCAAAAGAACTCCTCGTTGAGTTTAGCCTTCTCTTGGGCATCAAACAAGAAAGAGACCTGGAAATCTCTTAACAGCCTCCTATTGGACTTCCAATACAAAGAATCACCCGCGTTAGGATAGAACCCTGAGAGTATGATTTCCCGGTGAAATCACTCTTGAAATCCTAAGAGGATGGTTTCCCGGTGAAACCACTCTTAAAGCCAAAGCCAGCCATACCCTATAGCTTCCTCTTGAGCTTCATACAAGGACCCTCGATGACCCTCGGAATGCCTTCTCTTGGGCTCACAATACAAGGACCCTTGATGACCCTCAGAATGCCTTCTCTTGGGCTTACAATACAAGGACCCACAGGCTTCTTAAAAGCATACCCCTAATCCAATCAATTTCTCCTCGAGATTTAGACATTTATCATCTCTATGAAAGAAGTATCTCATCTATCACATCACATACAATCAAACTTTAAATCAAACTTTTTTCAAACAAAAACATCTTTTAATCTGTAAGTGGTAACGCTTGTACACTCAAGCAAAACACCCAATGCTTACAATTAAAAGATTCAATCATCTTTCAAACATCTTTCTTAACTCGTAAGTGGTAACGCTTGTACACTCAAGCAAAACACCTATAACTTACGATGAAAGATTCAATCAATCAACATTTCAAAATGTATGTGATGAAATAGATTAGATACATTTTTCATTAAGATGACATTCGTCTTGTCTCTTAATAACATCCGTTGCTTCCACTATATAAGTGGGAACTACGATTGCTCTGACTTTCTCAACATCCCTTTGAGAATACGTAGGCACAAGGTCTCATCCTTGGCGAGCATACTTCTTTCTCCCTCAAACCAAACAAACCATAGATCCTTTAGATCTGAGCTACAAATTCTCTGATTCCCATTAAGGGATATGTATGCAGAAGATCCCAATGATCTTTGCGAGCACAATAATAACAAAACATAGGATCCCACATAAACTACCCTTCTTAAATTCCAAAGGAGAAACTTTCCCAAGAATAGAAATAGTAAATTAAAACACACAAACATATCAAACTATTCATATATAAAGCTATAGATAACTATATATATTTAGGGTGCCACATCTATTCCCTTTATATAACAAACCCCCTTGCCCGGAATCTCCCCAATACGTTGCATCTAGTTCGCGCTAGTCGTAATGCATATCATATCAATTGAGAGTATTGCAGCTTTCCCCTTTTTCATCTCATTTTTCTTGTTTTGGAAATAATAAAACTTGATGCTCGCGACATCTTTATAAACAAATCAAAAGAGTAAATCATTTTGAGCCAGAGAATCCGAATTCAGATTCGATTCCCTCGCGCGTCACTTTTTAACGCGAACACCATCATGCTCGCGACTTTGTAGCTTTGGCCAAACTTACAAAACCATTGCAATTTCATACGTGTATGCAGTCTATATTAGGAATACATTTTATTTCTTTTACCCGATACACATAAGTAAATCGTAATTTTAGAAAGCACCGGGAATACTTATATTTAAATGGAGACATGGGAGATTGCATGTATCATTGGATTTTTTTTCGAGATTAAAGACTTTCTCGGCAACATCAAGTCGTCGAATCCTGCTCAGAGCGCAAGTTATCACCGACAGAAATCAAGCTACTCCTGGCCTCGAGCGTTGACTAACTCATCATAATGGGACATTACTGAAACTTGGTTCATGCTTAAGATACTAATCCAGAAGATTACTTTAGCTTGATACTGCGTTGGGCACTATCGACTCCCGATGGTCGCTGGGAAACTGCCATCATAAGGAAAATTAACAACAATAAGACAGTCACGACAACTGATTTCTATTTCCAAATTTCATAGATAATCACAAACATTAGGATTTAACAAAATTATAAAAAACTTATCTGAATGTCATCTTCCACTCTGAAAGTAGATAAATGATAATTGGAACAACGATAAACCCCGACATGATAGAAACTGATCGCTAAATATCATACAAACTACAATTTGACTGGTCATGGAAGAAACCCAAGTCCTAATTGGCGACATAGACGTCATCCCGGTGGTTAAGACATCCAAGCGGGCTTGTGTCCCATCATTTCATTGTTGAACTGCATCACCGCATATCGCATAACTTGAGTTCATGATAATCCTATCATCCCTGCAACATCACTCATTGAGAGCTTTTTATCTGTAACTGTTACAAAGATCCTTTATTTATATGTAATGAATGTGCTTCTTAAAGACTGAGTACTCATGTTAATTATGAATAAATGAGAACCAATAATGTATCTAGCAGTTACTGATCATAATAAAAAGCATACGAAAATTACAAAGAGTCACTTATCTTTCCATGATGATGATGTCGCCGATTTGTCCAATTATGTTTCAAACGCGAATGTCTTTGTTGGCTAACAAAGTTATCTATGTTTACCATAACAATTGTAACAACGACTTCGAACCCAATTTTTTTGAATGAATGGACGTTGTCCTGGAGATCCTGAAGTCGGCGTGATCTGAAACCTCTTTTATCCACTCTGGCCGGAACGAGTCCGAGAAAGCCATCGCGTGGGTATGACTATGTAAAATAACTTATATGTTGATTATTCAGGTCACCGACTTGCAACCACCACCAACATCGCCTCGATCAAGACATTTTTTCCAGGAATCAGGGTCGTCATGGATGAAATGCTGACAATTCAAGTGGCCTCTTCGTCGGAGATATATATTTGATTCTTCCACCGGTCACCATCGACGAATCGAGATTTGACCGGATCGATATGCAATTGTCTTTTCGGGGCGGATACTTTCGCCACCGCTAAATTGATGACCTCGGTTCTTCTAGTCGATTCGAGTTTGAGCTCGTAATGTTCACTCGATCGATTAGAACCAGCTCGGACTATTGATGATGTCGCTCTATGTGGCAACCTCTTGAATGACTTTGGCTAGGATTTCGCTTTAAGCGTGGTTCCCTTGTAAGCTCCCGGACGTCAACGCGACCAAGGGTAGTAATAACATAACATCCAATTTTTGTTACTTTTACAAACATTAAGTATCTATTATGTAAGGTGTTGTTTAAGCTAAATAGAAATTGGTAAGACCATGGTTTCGTGTGAATCACCTAACTAACACATATTGTTTAGGTAAAGTTTGTGTGGCCTAGGAAAGTTTTACCGAGGCTCCACGGTGGGCAAATGTTCTTGCGGGAAAAACTATGTTATGGATTTTGAGGGATTTAGAGGCTCAAGTAGGGTGGCTTAGCCTCCAAGCTATAGGTATAGCTTACCCTGCAGTCGGGAGCCCTTAGGTATAGTGTATATGACTTCTTTTGAGTGTGTAGCTAAGAAAGGAATGAGAGAATGTACTTTTCATGGCCATAAGGCCTCTTTATATAATATGACCATCACTAAGGTTCATGATGGCGTAACGTGTGTTTAGTACTTATAACCGATTACTAATTACTTGTAACGTCCGTAACCGACCCATAAGTAACATAACGTATATAACCGCTCTCTAGTAGGTTCCGTAACAGAAACCAACCCGGTCTGGTACTACCCGACCAACACAGTTAGGCCGCGGATATACGTCTAGCGGCGTCATCCTAAATACCGGCTCGACCTTGGGGTCGCCAAGGTGCTGCCCGATTATTAGCTAGTAGACCCATCTCGGTCTATTTTATCGCTCCTAGCCGGCAATATATTTTATGTACGATCACATATCATTTGCATATTCATTTGTTTTGAATTTATTACCTCATGTCTGGATTTAATATCCAATTCTTTCTCATTTCAAAACCAAAACAAATGAGATTTGAAAATTAAATCGACACATGAACTTAACTTTCCGTAAGCCTTTTTAGGCATTTTTGTTAATCGAAACTCATTTTTCCTTAAAGAAGCAAGGTAACGATACTTATTCCTAACGTTTTGGCATGTTTTAAAATAGTTTTTGATGGTTTCAGAACCAAATTTCAAGTGCAACATGCCTAAAACGCCCTCGCTGCCACGTTCCTTTAAGGTCCAAAAAACGTCGCTTCCACTCGAAATTTATTAAAAACAGTCATATTTTTGAATCCGTTGACGTATTTGCAAGCAACCATGTGATTTTTAATCGATTCCGAGAAGTTAACTTTTTTGATCCGATTTCGAATAAACGTTTTCCCAAGCCGATTTTTGTGTTTTTATTTCACTTCTTATATGCTTATACTAGTGTATTATCATGTGAATAATCAGTTTTGAGTTTAGTGCTTTCATTAAAGCACTTGATTTGTTATTTCTGACACTTTATTTCATGTTTGAGGTACATTGAGCATTATTCTTGAGACTTGGATGTGTAGGATCCATATCTCGTTCTCGCACGCATGTGTGTGCATTCTATTATCTGTTTGCTTGGTTTTCACCTTTCTTGCAGGTTTATCAGATTATTTGGATGCGTAGGATCCATATCTCGATCTTGCACACATGTGTGTGCATTCTTTGTCTGCTTTGTCTGGATTGTAATCTTTTGCAGGTTCATTGGATCTACGTCGAATGTGTATTGACACACGTTCTTGACCGTGCATTTAATATGTGCATCTTTTGTATGTATTGTCTGGATTGCAATCTCTTGCAGGTTTATTTGCTTCATATGTGTATCTACACACATTTCGATTATGCTTATTGATGCCTCTATGCATTTCTCACCGAATTGTTTTATTGCGTGTCAGCAGTACTTGAAGTTTTTCGAAGTAATTCCATGCTTGCTTTTTGCTTACAGATTGTTTGGTATTTTCTATACCTTTACCGCATTCTTTTACCATTTTCTAGATAGCATGAGAAGTAGGATTTTTTGCTTTTTTTCCATGAGACGTAGGAATAAAGATGCATGGTGGGGCTTCCATAGTTGTAGCATGTTCAGAACCCTCGGTTTATTTAAAGACCCGTTTAGGGAAATTTTGTGTGCTGTGTGTGGTTTGTTTAAAATCCTCTTCAGTGCAAAAGGAGGTATATTTCAGTAAGTGTTTATCATTTGTGCTGGCATAGGTCATGAGTGGTTAGGAAACCTGATATGGAACCACCTAGCAAAGTCTCGCTTATGATACGATTCATATATACATGATGATATAAAAGGGCATATAGAAAGGTTCACATTCAACCCCCACAATTCGATCGTGCTCATCTCACGTGAATCGTGATGCATCTTTTATCAAGTCAATAAAAAGTGGCAAGAATTCCCTATTCTAACTCTCCACACTTTGTCATGGAGTCCGCATTCATATGCTTTGATACTCGCACTCATATGCTCCTCACACTTGGTAATTCATATCAAGTTGTAATACCTTTCTCCCATAGGAAACTCTTGGTTGACACGTTTATTTCCATTCGTGGCTATGGTTTCCCTCTGAAAGTCGGCTCCTAGTTGACTCTGGTATGCTCGTCACCATGGAGGCTATGGGACTTCTTTCTTCTTCCCCGCGCATGTGTGTATCATTTGATTGTGCATTGTATTGTTTGCGTGCTTCTGCAAAAGCATTTGCTTGCCTCATCCCTTTGTATCCCTTGGTCGTTCAACCAAGACAGATCTTAGGATAGTTTCCCTTAGGAAAACTCGGTTAGGATAGATCTCGAGCTTAGACATTATGATCTTCATCCTTTGCATGTCAACATAGGTAGAGATTCCCTTTATCCTCAACCTTAGGCTCAACTTTGTATGATAACATTAGGGGTAGAACTAGTTAGTTTCCCTTTTTTTTTTTTTTTCTTTCTTTTTGCATCCCTGCATATAATAAAACTAAAACTTGTTTCCTTTTCTTTTTGAAAATCAAAACACCTAATAATGGTTCAAACTCCTTTTTCAAGGTAAAAGACCTCACGCAAACCTTTTTCACCTTTAGGCTCTTTTTTTTTGTTTGTTTAAAACCTTTTCAAAAAGGGTGTTCTCTTTCAAGTCTGAACGAATTTCTAAGTGTGCGAGCGGCCGAGAATAAGACTTCTTATAGCTGCAACGACAAGCACGAGTTGCAATTGTGAGGATATAGAATCGAACTTCCCATAAAAAACATTGCAACCCACCAAAACATATGAGCCGAACTATGACGCTATGAATTTCCCATTGCACGTGGGAATACATAAGCATCTTGTCACGAGGCTCGATCGAGCAAACCTCGTAAATAATTCCTTCTTCTCCCCGTGTTTCCTTTATTTTGTTTTCTTTCACATGCATTTCCCTTAGCATAACATTAGATACAGATGTAGCGATTAAGCGATAGATTAACACACCCATTAGATAGAAAGTAGAAGTGGATACCATAGGGTACTACAGGCGTGTGGGGTACTAATACCCTTGCGTAACAGGCTCCTGTACTCGATCTCTCGTCCGTGAGACCGTGATTTCTTCCTTTCAAGTTTACTCGATGTTTTCCTTTCTCTCCTTAGGTGAGATAAAAACCATTCGATGACGACTTCATTGATATTTCTATCAGATGAGTTTGTCCAGTTCCTTCACTTTGTATGATGGAAAGAAAATAATGGGTTTTCAATAAAGAATTCTTATTTAGTTACTCAGAATGTTGATAGGTTAGAGTTTTTGCTAGAAGAACTTAGTTTGATGGCTCTGAATTGGATTTGGAAATCGAAATTGTGGAGTAATATTCAAATCTTCTATGTGAGATCTATATTGAATAGATTACCAACAACGCCGTAGCTTGCAAAACATAGAGTTATCGATGGAAATCTTGATTCTATTTGCCTGTTTTGTTGGGAAACAGATGAAGACATTGATAATTTGTTATTGTGGTGTCTGATTTCAGCTCTTATCTGACAGCAGGTGTGTTCTTGGCTAGGAATCCAATATTTGGCACCGACATATCTATTACAACATTTTGCACAATTTCGTTCTAGACTTTTTTCATTTCATATTCAATTGTCCGTGAGAAATTTGAGATCTTTTTTTGAAATCTCTAGCTTTGGGAGTAACATTTTTCTTCAAATATGTGATTATGAGTAATTCAGATATTTTGGATAAAATCAAGTGGTTATCCTAAGAATGTTATTTATTTATTTATAAATTTTAAGAGTTAGGCCAAACTTAATTGGGAATAAGGGTGTAAATAGGTCAGGATAGACTAGATTTTAGAAGGCCCGAGTCTGGTCTACGATAAACTTAAAAGACCTGAGCTAGACCTATGGCCTATTATAGGTTCTTTTGCCTGACCCGAACTTTTTAAAAGTTTTCTTTGACCAAAAAACCCATTTAAAATCCTTATTATTGTTAAAGTTTTTAATTAATCTATATTACTTAAAAAACCTTATAGACAGACCTATATATGCATATATAGGCCATTCTATTTATATATATATATATATATATATATATATATATATAGGTCGACCTATCAAGCTTCATATTATTTTTAATAGTTTAATCCTGACCTATTTATTTAAATAAGTTTTAAAAAAAACCTTAGCTTGACCTTTTTATCAGGGAATTTCTTAACCCACCCCATACTTTTCTTACACACCACGTGAAATTCCACAAATGCCCCTCAAAACCGGAAGTATACTTTTTGTTCGCATCCTGTCCTATGCAAAATACATTGAAAGGATTGGGTGTAAACCATGAATATACCTCCGGTTCCAACCCGTAAGTATACTTCCGGTTCCTAGACGTACTTAATGGTGCCATGCCTCTTCCTCTCCCATTACATCAACATTTTTAAAAAACAAAACAAAACTCTCTAAAATTCTTTAAAACCCTTCTTCCAAAAACCAATTTTTTAATAAAAAAATCAACAGAAATCATCAAGCATTGGATACATATAGCATTCTAACGGAATTAATAAAGCAAAATCAACACCAATAAATCAAGTAAGTTGTTTTTCAATTTTTTAGAGTTTATGTAATTTCTACACAAGTTAGTGAAATAGGGTTCTAAATGTGATATTATAGCTAGTTTCTATCATTAGGAGTCATTAGATAACTTTTGTATTATTTGGTGATCAAAGCATTGTTTTTAGCACATTTGGGGATTTGATGAGTTTCGTTGTTACATTATCAACAGAATCGAAAATCAAGTTCTGGTTTTGGGATGAATAAAATCGGAAATATAGTTCCGGTTTTTAATCTATTTGTGTTTTTAGCCTTGTTTTGCACACATGACCCGATGTAAACATTTCTTTCTTACTTCTGAAATATGGATGACCGATCACGATTAAGGCATGGCAGGGTTGCACATCATGTTTCTGTGCATAGAGAAAGGAGTCAAGTAACCTACCATCCTCCTTCCTCTGGACAGGTCATACTGGACACACTTCCTAATGCTTCAACTTCCGGTGCATCTAGTTCTACACCTTCTACGTTGTCCTCCCACAGCAGGCAGAATTCTCCATTTCATGCTTCGCCACCCCGTCTCCCCGCATATTCACTTCCTCACCGAGAGTATTTGAGGTGAGATCCACATCAAGTACTCAGGCGACACCTGAGTGTCATACATATACACAACCTCAGTCCCACTCAACATCTGAGGTGAGACCCAAGGCTACACTCGAGGATACACCGACGGCACCAAAGGCACTGGAGTCCAAACCTACTTAGACTGCACCTCAGGCCCCTCAGGTCTTTAGAGGAGGACCTTCTGATTTATCGCTGCTGCCTCTTTATCCCAGCCATGTAGATAGATATATATGGGATTGACAAGTATTTAATTTGCATTTTTATTACTATTATGAAGTTTATTATGAATTTTATTATGAATTTTAACTGAATTTTATTTTGCAGGAGCGTGATACACTAAAGGTCATCAACCATGGGAGGAAGATCAACATACTTGTTATGTCTGTTGAGCCATGGTTTAATGAGCTTCTACATTTTACAGGGTTTAAAATTTTACCCTTTGTGGATACAACATGGTCAATTGGCAGATGATCAACGCTTTTGTTGAGAGGTGGCACCATGAGACATCGTCGTTTCATCGACCACATGGTAAGATGATGATCACACTCGATGATCTTGTGTGTACTTCATTTGTGGATTAGAGGGGCTTTCCTGAATCATGAGAAGATCGACAATGAGGAGGACATAGATTTGTTAGCTGAGAGGCTAGGAGTTACCCTTGATAGTGCCCTGGAAGAGGTTGATAAGACACATGGTTGCCACGTGAGGTATACCTACTTGGCTAGGGTATTCGTAGATGAGATAGCGTGTGCATGAGAGGATGATGGTGATGCCGAGTAGGTTACCATTCACATGGTTTATTTCATGAGAGCATACCTCTTGTATCTTGTTGGCACACAGATCTTTGTGGACAACAATGCCGCTTACACCGACATATTGTATCTGAGGTACTTTGATGATTTTGAGGCGATTAATAATTGGGACTGAGGGATTGTCTTCTTGGTTTACTTGTATACTAAGTTGGATGATGGGACTAAGTTAAAGATGAGGAAGATGACCGATAGCATGTCACTCATGACAGTATAAATTCTTTCTCTTTCTTTCTCTTTGTGGCCTTTGTTAATTATTTTGATTCCGAAACTAACTATTTAATTTTGTTATTTCAGGGATGTATCCTACAACACTTCCCCCGCATCTCTGGATGATCACTTGCTATGGGTTGTACTGAAGATAAGCCGTGTGCCTGTGCATACGATCCGCTCAGAGGGAACCAGGAGATAGAGCCGTTTCGGGTTTACCTAGACCGGCTAGTGCATGAGGACATTCACTTCAGTTCATACGTTGACCATTGTGAGACGATACTGTTTGATGTGGTTTCACTGTTTACAGGTTGGTTAGCTCATGGGACTCACAAGAATGCTCCTTATATGCCTGAGTGGGTTATGCGTCAGTTCGGGTTTACCCAAACCATTCCCCAAGATCCTACTGTATGTGCTCCTCCGACATGGAAGCAGAGGGACATGGATGCTCTGATTGAGGATTTTGAGAATCATCTTGTTCCTGATGAGACCAAGGGTACCGTGGCTCCAGATGACTGGGGTTATAAGTACGTTTACATGATATGGTTCTTAAAGGTGTCTCATCCGTACATGGTATAGGATGCTCCAGGGAACCCACCGAGGCTAGTTCATCAGGAGATCCTAGAGGAGGAGCAGATTAGGAGGGATCATGCTTATGACATGTTGCCTAGGTGCCGTCGTATCATGAAGCTTGTGCAGGATGATATTGAGAGAGGGTTTTTCCTGACGGATTCAATGTTAGAGGTGTTTTGGAGGCCATCATGATGGAGGCTTAGGGTGCTCTGTCATACATAAGGCTGCAGAGGGACACCTCGAGGGTGACAGGCCGACTCATTATCCTCCATACCCAGTAGTTTATGCTGACGTTGCACTTGTATTTTGGTTTTAGTTTGTTAGTCTTGTATTGTATCATATTTGTATTACTATTTGTATTACTTGGATTGCATTTTGGATTAATTGGATTATATTGATATGCTTGGAACATATTTGTATTACTTGCATTTTTGGTCTTTTGTTCAATTTTTAATTTGTATAATTTGTATAATTTCTTCAATTATTGCTTTTGTTCAGTTTTCTGCTACTGTCATGCTCAGAACCGGAAATATACTTCCGGTTTGAAATCGACAATATACTTACAGTTTTAACACAAATATTTTAAAAAATAGTGCGGACAAAAAATATACTTTCAGTTTTAAAATGACATTATGGAAAATGCATAGAGTTTAATTTTTCACCATAGAGTGACTTAAAAAAATTCTCTTTTATTAAATAGATTTCTCCTAACCTGACTTTAAATAGAATAGACTCTAAGTCCTTGTAGATCAACTTAACATATTCTCATCGCTAATTCGGAGGATTAAAATTGTAATCTGACTAGTTTAATTTTCTACATGGAGGTTAAATTGTTGTGTTTCTATTTTTCTTTATATTTTTGGGTTGAACACACCTTTTGTTCACATACTTATATTTTATGTAAATCTAATATATTTAGAATAATTATTCTTTTGAATAAATGAATGAGAAGATTGTATAATTTAACAAGCAAATAATGTGGAAAATAAAATTTTGTTCAAAATGAATACACTAAAATGAAATAGTTCTATCAAATACAACTAGAAAAAAAATGTTCAAAACGCAAACCAATTCTTAGATAAATGAAATTAATAACTAAAGAAGAAAACCACATTATAATCGATGTAAACATGGCCTCTAGATAGCCTCCAAAGAAATTGACTCAGGCTCAGTTTTTCAAAATCTTTGGTGGGTATAACATGTGGCCTCTAATTCTCGCAAAAATAAAATTCATGGCAAACCTATGTAATTAGGTGGCAATGTAAAAAATAATAACTGAAACTTATAATGTTAAACGAGCTAAGTATTGAACTCCGAATGATAAGGACTGAACTGCTGGTTACAAGCAACAAATTGTTTATTAATTTCTCTATATACACACACACATATATATATATATATATATATATATATATATATATATATATATATATATATATATATATATATATATATAATTATCAGTATTATAATTACTTAACCATACCTTTCAAAAATGAGTTCTCCGCTTATTTGAGGCCTTGGATTCTAGGTTGCTTGCCCAAGACTAGGTCACCTAATCTTGGATATTTGGCATTGTAAAGAACATGTGTCTTAGGTGTGGATATATTTTTAAAATTTGTAATAATTAACTATTAAATAAATTTATATAAAATAACTAAAATATTTAAAACATATAATTATTAAAAGTTTTAATAAGAAAAATTTAAGAAAATTAACTAAGAAACTAAAAACTTTTAAATATTCTTAATGAAGTGGAGCCATAAATACTGGTCACGTCGGACTTTTGAATTGTCACATCTACAAAAGTGGAGAGAAACTAAAAAATTCAGAATATGTTTAATAAAGGATCAAAAGACTTTGTTTTTCAAATAGGACTAAAACATTAAAATTATTGAAATAATGGTAGCAAAAGTGTATTTAAGTCAAAAATTTATTTCTTATACATCAACAATAATTTTCTTCTAAATGGTTAATTATTACAACTTTGATCTCCTATTTGACCTCATTCACGAAATTGGTCCCCATATTTTAAATTTAAATAATTTTGACATTTCTCTCATACTTTTTCACTTAAAATCAACGATGTTTTCATTTTTTAAATGACAAGTTTCTTTAGAAATATGACAGATCATGATTTATAAATCTATTGTGGAACTTTATAGATAAAAGAAAAAATTACACCGGAGTTCCCTTAACTTATTTTTGTGCAATAGGTTGGTCATTTAGTTTTCTTTTGTAACAATTTGATCCTCTAAGTTACCAAACGTGTGCATTATTACCATTTTTTAATGGAGTGAAGAATATAATTGTGGATGTAAATGATGAAGTGGTATGAAAATGGTGAAGCGCAACAAAAAAATATAAAAGTCACAAATTTCTAAATGTTCAAAATGTGAAGAAAGGGATGTATAAATCAACCTAAAAGGACCAATTGTTAGAAAAAAACATAAAGGATCAATATTTTACTCAAAATAACTTAAAGGACCTTAGTTATAATTTTTCCTAGATATAATATAAGTTAAAAAGTAGTCCACTCATGGATTCAAATAAATTATTTAAATATATCATTTTCAAAACATATAATTTCATATTTAAAAATGTGAGATATCTTGAATCTAAAGGAGTGTATAGTGTGTAAATTAATTATTCTGCCTTTTAATTAAAAGTTGTCAATGGATTACATTCAAATTAGAAAATACATGAATGGTCAAAAGTGAGTCAATTTTAAGCCAAAGATCTCTTTAATTTTTTATGAAAGCATATTCGACAGAAAACATGATTCTATCTAATTCAATTTGAAATTGCAATTGATATTACTTAATGTTTTTAAATTATCTTTAAATATGTCGGTATAAATTGATACTCCTTAAATTTTTTCGTGAAACTCCATCCATGTTGCACTTAATTCAAATAAGACTAATAACACCAATTAAATTGTATGATTCTATGTGCAGAAAGAGACCGACAACTTCCCCTTCGAATCAAGTTGTCTTCTATTGCAATAATATTATGCATTAGTTCCCTTGTCACTAAATAATGAACTATCAGGTGGTATGTAGGTATCAAAATAAATTTTGTCTAAGAAGGCTCAATGTGATTCTTTGTGATTCAATTGTAAGCATATTTGAAAGATAGATCACAATTTTTAGATCATGTTCAAATTAGTTTATCGGAAATAGTACTACCGAATGACAAGTTAATCTTACAAATGTCTTCAACAATTTGAAGAAGCATAATGGATAAACCACGAGGAACTTTCCAATTGATGTCTTGAATAAGTAAATTGACCTTATTAGCCTGAATCAATTGAACATCCATTGTAAATATTACGAGTAAATCTTTAATTTTGTATATCAACCGAATGTTAGTCCATAAATCAACAACCTTCTCATTACTAACATCCAATCTTCTATTTTCATATAAAAAAGGAGAAAAATATAATGAATATTGCAAAATATGTCACTGATAAATTAATTATGATTCTATATAGAATAAAAGGCTAAGTTACAGTTTTGTTCTCCCAATTTTACCTAATTCCAGAAATTAGTTCTTCCATTTTAAATTCAAACAGTTTTGGCCCCCCTCTCACGTTTTTCATAGAAAATCAATGAAATATTCATTTTTAACATATATGTTTAGCTATAAAATTCCACAATATATTTATATATGATGATTTATGAATGGTCCTACTTACCCTTATCTTGTTAAAGATTTCTGGGTTAGGGTATAATTTTTTGATGAAGTTGTTGTTGCTTCTGAAGTCATTGAAAAGATTGATTAGGATAATGAAAACAAAGGGAAATCAAGAGTTGAGATAGAAGTGAAGAAGTTTAAGGAAGTTGGAGATAGATTGCTTAGAACCACCACTTAGAAGCTAAATGGTGTGAATATTGAAGGAAGGTGTGTTATGAAATCAAAAGATAGTAGCAAACATGCAACATTGATAAATTCAATACAACAACTAACTCTTTTCATGACGAAGTTTTCACACATCCATAAACAAATAGAGATCTTATTCCAAGACGCTTCAAATAAAAAATTTATTTTAAAAACAACTTATTCCCTCGATTATTTTAAAAATCGAGGTGATATACCATTCCAGACATGCTTTGAATTTCAGCTACCGCGCTTTATATTTTTCTTTATTTACAAGTGTAAAATAAATGATCTAACCCTTCGATTTCTTTGATAATCCAAGGGATAGAATAATCATATTTTACTATAAAAACAATCGTTGAACATATTTAGCCCTAATTTTATCTTATATGTAGCCGCCCAACATCGAATGCATCATTTAACAACACTTATTTATAAAAGCGCATCATTTAACAGGCATCGCTTATTTTGAAAAACATGACTAAGGTATCCATATTAGATAGTGCCTTATTATATAAGTGTTGTTGTATGTTTAATAATTTTCTTTAACTTTGTAATATTAAATAGCACTTAAAACTAAAAAATGTTGTCTTAAATTATACATTTGAGAACGTTTATAGTATAAAAGTGTTGTCTAAAGTAGTATATTAGACAACGCCAAAAAATAAACAAAAAATATTTGTCTAATAATAATATATTAACGCACATTTATCAACGCTTATTTTAGAAAGTGTTGTCTAATGTCAAAAATTTGAACGCCCATTTACCAATGCTTATTTTAGAAAACACAGTCTAATGTCAAAAATACTAACTCCAATTTACCGGCAATTATTTATGATAGCAGTATTTAATTTTAAAAATATTAACACGTCTTTACCATCACTTATTTTTAAAAGTGTTGTCTAATGTAAAAAATATCAATGCTCCTTTACCAATGCTTATTTTTAAAAGTGTTATCTAATGTAAAAAATAATAACGCCTATTTACCAGCGTTTATTTTTAGAAAACAATTAAAATACGAAGGTGACGAACTGTACATATATTGTAACTGCAATGCCACACCCCCGTGATTTCAGTACAAGGCAAACCGACTTGTTGATACACCAATAAAAATCAAACACACCATTATTTTTCAATTCGTTAAATAAATAGTTGTACTATATAATTATGCTCTCATTTTTAAATCACTCTCTAAAAGCAAAAATAGTTTCAACCCTCTTAACTAGCGCCTATTTTTGAAACCTACGTATAATATAAAAAATATTGATGATCATTTCCCTGCTTTTATTTTGAAAGCTCTGTCTAATGTTAAAAATATTGACGAACGTCTGAATTGATTCAAAGGAAAAGATTACTAACCCTAACTTTTGAAATTAGATCTAGTTTAATGGTTCAATCAATAACTATTAGGTTAAATTTAACTTATTTTATTTTCTTACCTATTTTAACAAACCCTTATGCAAAATAGAATTGTTTTGTCGAAATAGAAAATTCTTATAAATACAAACTTTTAATTTTTTACTTGACAATAATTTAATACAATCCACCGCAAGACTTGTATTGTTCCAACAGTTAGTAATTGTTCCATCATCTCAAATTGATTGAAGATCCAGTATATTATTCTTACTTTTCTTATATTTTTTCTATAAAATTTTAGTTCAAAAAAATCCACTACCACACTTAATATTTTTTTAAAGTAAAGGAAACATGTTTGATGTTTGATGGATAGAGTTACTTTCCTCAGCATAATTGTTGAAGAAAAAAAATAGAATGACTATTAGAAGTTATTATATATTCGGCAAATCATATTATTCACACACATATATATATATATATATATATATATATATATATATATATATAAATTTTTTTTTAATATTATGGTAGTTTTGTTGGTGTTAATCAAAGATAGAAATAATGATGATGTACATAATTAACTACACTGATCGATTGAAAAAGGGAATTGATTACAGGGTTGGGACGGTCGTCCCCTACACCATTGGAGGTGGAGGCGGACGCCTCATAGAAAAAGGAAGCAAAGGGGGATGGAGGCCTTGGTGGTTGGGGGCGGGCGCCCTTTAGGGGCCTTAGAAGACGAGGCGGGCGCCTCCCTTGTAGAAGGCGGGGGCCACAGTTTGTGAGGTGAGCGCCTCACCTGTGTGTGTGTTTGTTTTCGTGGTACATTAGGCTAGCAGTGTTAGCAGGGTGATAGGAACAACATGAAAATTGATAATTAATAGGGATAGTTTAGGTAATGCTGATGTACAGTGTTAGTAGGCACTGTAAGTGATAAGAACAGTATAGTAATTGACAAGTTTTGTGCAATTTAGGTACTAAGAAAAATCTAGTGACAACAATATAATAATATGATGACATAATGTTAGTTAGTAGTAAAGAATTACAAGTACAGGTAATTTGATTGCAGTGTAATTAAATACAAGGAAAAGGAATATTAGTAGTATAGTTAGAAAATGAAAATGTAATTCTGAGTAATAATAATAATGTGTAAAAACAATAATGAATTAACCGGTTTAGTAAATAAGGCGGTTAAATTTGTTGTTCGGAATTAATTAGAAATTGTCGGAATAATTCGTACGTTTTAGTAGGTGATTACGATTAATTATTTTGTTGCATTCGTGTGAAGGTATTGCGTTGTTGATTTGTTTGCGAATTGTTTGGCGATGAATATGTTGTTGTATATTGAATTATGTAAAGTTGCAGGGTCTTTTCAGTGACGATAATTACCTCTGATTATTAGTAATAATAGTAAGATAGGCGTATGCCTTGTGAAGTGAATTTATGTTGTTGTTTGCATGTCGTTAGCATCGCATTTCATTTTGCATTTGTGAAGGCCTGTATTGGCGGATTTGTGAAGGAGGCTTATGCCTTGTTCCTCTGATAACTGACAATTAGTGAAGGGAGTTTACTCCACCGGTACCACATGCATATGCATTGTTGTGTCTCATTTGAAATCATGTCATTGTTAATTGTGAAGTAAATTATATGTTGTTGCTAACAAATGAAGTGGTGTTGTGTTGTTGTTGATTGGGAATTTATTGTGACATGTTAAGTGTGTTGTGATAATTTTATATGATTTAATCCTAATATATTATTTATCATACACCTGTTTATATTGGTAGATATCTCACCCTTTCTATTTTGTTGGTCGTTACCTTTATATTGGTAACGTGCAGGTAACGAGGAGTAAGGAATTTAGTTGCTTATGGCATCGTCGCTCTGATACGTAGCACTCGGGGGGAAAATGAACGCTTATTGCTTTTATATTGTTTTTCCGTTGCATTGTTGATGTTAATACTTTGAGAATTGTTTCCTTGAATTAAGTTGTTTAAAAGATGCTATATTCATTTGAAGTTTTAAAATATTATGAATCATTGCGTAGCTTTCGAATAAATATGAAGTAGTTTTGAAGACTAATTAATTGTTATAATTTCTTTGGATTAAAATGTGCTATGTATCCATTATGATATGCTTTTTATGATGACAATTTTGATTGATGAATGTAATGCCTCATATTGTTGAAACTTTAGGCACTCTAATTTTTAACTAAACGTTGGATAGAATTGGGGTGTTACAGTATAAGATGGGGAATAATGGTGATGAAGGTGAGAAAAATAGAAGGTCGCTGTGTGTACAGAGAGAGAGAGAAGGAGGCCAAATTTTGATTGAAGAAGATACATTTTTGAATTTTCAGATCGACCTCTTCCTCTTTTTTTGTCACATGATGGATAAACCACGAGGAATGTTCCAATGAATGTCTTGGATAATTGAATTGACCTTATCGATTGAAAAAAATTAAATATCCATTGTAAATACTATGAGTATACCTTTAATTTTGAATCTCAACCAATTGTTAGTCCATAAATCAACATTCTTATTATTACTATCATGCAATCTACTATTTTCCTCTAAAAAGGAAAAAATTGTGAATATTGTGAAATATGTCACTGATAAATTAATTACGATGCTATAAAAAAAATAAAAGGATAAATCAATGTTTTGTTCTCTATATTACGATTCACGAAAATAGTCTTTCCATTTTAAATTCAAATAGTTTTGGTCCCGTCTTAAATTTTTAATAGAAAATTAATGAAATTCATTTTTTAACTTATATGTTTAGCTATAAAATTCTATAATAGGTTTATATATATGATAATTTGCCACGTTTCCGAAGAATCTTGTCATTTAAAAAAAATGAAAACATCATTAATTTTAAGTGGAAAAGTATGAGAGGAGACCAAAGTTGTTTAAATTTAAAACAGAATGAATTTTTTTTGTGATTCAGGTAAAAATAGGATAACCAAAACTATAATTAAGCCAAAATAAAACATGAGATTATCATTTATTTTAATTTTTTATCATATTTAAAATTTTAACAAGATGATTTAATTTCCTAAAGGTTAAATAAAACCTTGTAAGGAAAAACATCAATCCTCTGGATATTACCATTTTCCACAAGTAAAAATCACTTTGTTCTCTTTCGAAGGATGTTTTCTTGAGAGATTGTGTAGTGTTATATTTATAAATAATCTTGTCTAGGGCGACAACTTAGGGTCTCCCTAGGAAAAGGCGATGACTTGAGGTCGTCAAAGGGAGGTATCGTCTTGCCCTTATGTTTCCCTCACATATGGAGATGAAAAATGTGGGATAAGGTGTGTCTTGTATAAAGAGAAATTCATAGTCGTTACTGACCCACACCTTCCTTAGAAATACATATTTAACTATTTATATTTTGACTAAGTGTGCAGTAGGGTTGTTCAAAACCGAACCGTCCAAGAGAAAGCGTAAATCAAACCAAATCAAACTAAACGCAAAAATCATATTTGGTTGATTTGTTGGCCATTTTTTAACAAAAGCCGATTCGGATCGGTTTGTGGTTTCTATTTTACAAACCGAACCAAATTGAAATAAATAGCATTATGTTACATCTCAGACTTCACTTAACCCACATCCAACCAAAACTCAAATCTATTATGTCTTAGCTCTAGGATTACGAATGATTTTCTCTTCCTAATGTCACTTAAAGTTTCCTATAATATTATTTTTTTATATTAAATGGAAAGTACTTGTCCAAATATGATAAATTTTATTGTTATTTGATAATGCAAAATTGATTAAATACAAAGCTAGGTTGTCACTATATGTGTAAGTATGACTCAATAATTTTTTTGTAAAAAAATGAACCAACCGAACCTAACTAAACAAAACCGCATTGGTTTGGTTTGGTTTAGTTTTATTTTTAGAATTCAACCAAACTATATCAAACCGCACACTTTTTTCTCTTGTGGTTCGAAAAACATTTTAAGTCAAAAACGCACCGCGAACACCCCTAGTGGAAGGTGACCTTTTCCAAGAAAATTCTAGGTATCATGAGCTCCTATAAACACTACCCTTCAAAAGGATGAGGGAGACTCTCAAGTCATATATATTTACTACTATCCACTACTATTCATAGAGCATTTCTCTCCTAGTAGCCTTAACATCATCAATTTAATCGCTCAACCAAGCAGCGCCGACCACTGACAAGGGTTCTCAACTTACGTGAACTAATCCCTTAAATAGCCTCAAAAACCACTGTACTAAGCTTGTCGCCGCCGTGAGCTAAGCCTCACCCCCAAACATGTAATATACCTACAATTGTCTCTATGTCTCCATATCCTTGTAGGAGGAACACACACGTGTACATTTTAGATAATACAATTAATAACATTTCTCTTTTTTTAGGAAAATAAATTTAAAACATTAAATTATTGACATAAAAAATGAATTTTTTTTCTTGCTTTCATTTTAATATATGAAATCAAATATATAATTCTTAAATACAATTATGGACCGGCCAAAGATCCAATACAATCGAAGCCGAATCAAATTATTCAATGTGTATAATCAACATACGAGGGATTCAATGTACATTTTTTATCTCTAATTTTCACTTCACTCATCTTATAATCTATAATGGACTTGAGTGTTAAAGTGATAACATTGCAGATCCATCCCACACCACCTATTAGATATCGATATCACCTCTACAAGAGTCCACACTACTATAAAATATATCTTTGGTAAAACTAAATTACAACGGTCTTATAGTTAACTATGGTAATAACTCCTTTATGAAAACATTTTGTTTTTGTTATATTTACGAGAAAAACATTCCATTACGGTGAAAATTATTAATCATGATTATACATTCATAGAGTGACAAGGTTCGAATCCCGACTCCAATGGGTTAAATTTTGGGGTGTTCGCGGTGCGGTTTGGGCGGTTTTGAAGAAAAAAATTATCCGAACTGCAAGAGAAAAATACGTGCGGTTTGTTTCGGTTCGGTTGGCTTTTAGGAAAAAACTGAACCAAACCAAACCAAACTAATGCGATTTGATTCGGTTCGGTTGGTTCGACTTTTTATAAATATTTTATTGAGTCATACATACACATATAGATGACAATATAACTTCGTATTTACTCATTTATACACTACCAAATAACAATAAAACTCATCATATTTGGAAAACAACTTCCCATTTAATATGTATAAATTAGATTAGATAAAAGTGGAATAATAAATATAAAACAATATATAAAACAATATATAAAACAATATCAAAAATATTATAATGAAACTAAAAAAAAAGAGAAGAGACGAGACGAGATATCAATGAAGATGAAAAGAAAGAACATATGAGATGAGAGATTATAGAAGAAGAGGTGCGATAAAAACGAAAAAAGAGAAAACATTTGCATAAAAATGAGATGGTGGAAAAGAAAGAAAATAAGAAAGTAGAGATTACAGAAGAAGATGTAAGATGTATATGGCAAAGATGGCTCAATAATGCTAGGAGAGATTTGGGAAGATTGAAACTGAAATCATAAGTGTAAGAATGAGAACATTATTCGTAATCATAAGACTAAAATATAATAGGTTTAGCTTTGGGTGGGATGTGAGTTAAGTAAAATTTAAGTTGTAATATAATGCGTTTGATTGGGTTTCGGTTTGCAAAATACAAACAACAAACCGAACCGAACCATGCGGTTTTGTCAAAAGATGACCCAAACAAATCCGAACCAAATGCGATTTTTTACGGTTTCGGTTTGATTTGGTTTGGTTTGCAGTTTTCTATTGGGTTGGTTTGGTTTTGAACACCCCTAATTAAATTATTATTTTTCTTCCAAATTAAAAATCACGTAAGGTATAATTAATTTTAATGGCTTTTACGTAATATTTTATTAATAATACAATAATATTTAATTATTTAATTTAATTCAACTCTTATCTACTTAATATAAATTCAAGATTGTCATTTTTGACAACCCTATCCTCAACTCTATCTTTGTGCTAACATGTCATCTTGATAACAGTTCTTGTCCAACCCTAATTTAATTTAACACTTATCTACTCAACCCAAATTATATTTAACACTTATCTTGCTATACCTAATTTAATTTAACTCTTATCTATTGAACCCTAATTTAATTTAACACTTATCTACTTAATATAAATACAAATTTTAATGGAACATTTCTTATAAATACAAACTTTTAATTTATTACTTGACAATGATTTCATACAATTCACCGTAATACTTAATTATTCAATCTTGTAAAAAAATTCCACTTCCACACTTAATATTTTTTTTAAAGCAAAGGAATCCATGTTTGATGTTTGATGGATAGAGTTGCTTTCCTCAGCATAATTGTATGAAAAAAAATAGAATCACTATTAGAAGTTATTTCATATTCGACAAATCATATTATTCACATACAGATTTCTATGTAAATCTAATATGTTTGTAGCAGTTTTTTGTTGTAATTTGTAATATGGAAATAATATGGAAATTAAAATTGAATTCAAAATGCATACATTGAAATGAAATAGTTCTTCTATGAGATACAATCAACAAAAATGGTCATAATACAAATAAATTCTTCATTGTCAAGCATTAGTATGTGGAGTAATAAGCTCTACCATCTCATGTTTTTCATCAACCAAGTTTACCAAAGAGGCATCAACCAAGTTTACCAAAGAGGAACGCATTCAGCTAGCAACCAAGGTTCTAACATCTCATATTGAGTCTCCTCATCAGATGATAGAATTGAATTTTGAGGATATTGATCAGAAAACATCCCTGATGAAAGTTGATAGTCCATATCTATATTGAATGACCATTGTGGTTCTAATGTAGGAAACCTGTAACAATAGACAATGTAAGTTTTAATGTTAGTCCTGAAATATATTAGTGCAATTTAAACTAAATTTAAAAGAAAAACCATTAAATTGTCAAGTCACCTATCATTCAAGGTTGGGAGAATATGATTGCTTAAAATAGAGCTACCCACATTATTGTATAGCATATTTGAATCATCAACCAACATTGAAAGTGGTTCAAAGTTGATATTCGAGTCATCAATCGGCGTTGAATGTGGTTCAAAATTGATATTTGAGTCCTTAACCGACGTTGAAAGCGGTTCAAAGTTGATATTTGAATCATCAACCAACGTTGAAAGATGTTCAAAGTTGATATTTGAGTCATCAAAAAAATGATCAAGATAGTTATCATACAGAATGTCTTGATCATCAAATTCCACTCTTTGTAAAGTAATTTCTTCTTCTTGGGAGGCATTATTTTGTTGCTTACTAGAACCCCTCATCATACTGCATGATGAAATTGTTGGAAGTATATCTTCCATGTCTTGAAAGAATGAACATTCTGGGAGTGCTTCAAAGATAATATTTGAATCATCAACCGACGTTGAAAGTGGTTCAAAGTTGATATTCTTCTCACAAATTTTTTTATCAAGATAGTTACCTTGCAGATTATCATGAAGATCAAATTCCACTTCTTGAGAGACATTATTTATTTGGTTAGTTGAAACACTTATCATACTAATTTCTCCAACATTGTCACTCAAGCCATTAACATGCTTTATGCTGTCTGAATGAAGATACTTGCTAGAGTTTTTTAAACTTCTTTTTCTAGAATTAATAAAATTCTTTAACTCGTTATCGGTTCTTCCAGGAAACTGTCACAAAACAAATACAAATTAATTATTTACCCAATTATCGATTTTTCCAGAATTTGTCACAACAAAACAGATATAATATAATCATATAATCAATTATCAATTCTTTAAGAAAAACTTTTACTTAAATTCATAATTAATATATTTTTCAACAAACTTCAAAAATTTAGGTTTCAAGAAGAGTCAGGTCTATAAGTAGACTTCATGCAAAAGACTACTGTTTTATTTATCAAAAAAACCCTAATCTTAGACAACTTGTAATAAATTATTACATTAATCATGGAAAGCCTAAGAAATTTTAATAACTTGTAATAAATTATTACATTAATCATGAAAAGCCTAATAAATTTTAATTTCGTTTTCCTATAAAAGTGAAGCATGAATAAACAAACCTGTGAAACCATGTGACACCATTTAGGTCCTAACTCATTATGGAGATGAATAAGTTTTCTTCCTTCTTCTTCACTAAATGAACATTTCTTCAAACTTGGTTTTAGACAATTTAACCATCTAAAACGACAACTTTTTCCATCTCTAGTAAGAGTTGTTTTCTCTCGTACTTTATCCCACTTTTCAGCTCCATATTTTCTCACATATTCTCTTAATAACGCATCTTCTTCTGGTAGCCATTTTCCTTTTTTCAACACAATACTTTTAGTATCATCACCATGATTGCCTTTTTCTTGTTGCAAAGATGAAGATGCCATGATTTGAGTAAGTATGATTATTTTGATAAATGTGTTTTTGTGTGTAGGAATAGTTGAAGATAGTCCAAGCTTAGATATAATTCTTTGACCCTAAATAACTCCTATATATTTGCTAATTTAAAATATAAAATATAAAATTTCAATCTAATTATAAATAGATAAAGTAAAATATATTTTTGAGACAGACGAGATTGGTGCCTATAAACTTGGGTTTCAAACTTGTTTGTTTTTTTTTTCTTTTTAAAAAAAATTAATCTTAAATGTATTTAAGGTCATTCTATTTTAAATATTTTTAACATTTCTGTAGCTTCAATTGCAAAAAATCAAGTCGCATAGGTCTACAACATGTACTATATCTATGACTAAAAAATTTATATCTATGATTAAAAAATAATAAATCAATCCACAAATGATAATGAATTTGTTTTCTTCATAATAAATTAACTCCAATTAATTGTATGATAATATTTTAAATATTTAATTATAACATGTAAATAGCTCTAATATTTATACTAAAATAAATTAAAATAAAATTATAACGGGGTATATTAAATAACCACCAAAATAAAATTTCTTTTACAATCTTATTATAATTTTCTAATATTCATTTAAAAATTATTTTCTATTATTCATATAAAAATTATTTTATAATTAAAATTTGTGAAGTTCTAATTCTTGCAAAAATAAAATTCATGGCAAACCTATGTAATTAGGTGGCAGTGTAAAAAATATAATTGAAACTTATAATGTTGAACGAGCTAAGTATTGAACTGTAGAGCATAAGCTCCGAATGATAAGGACTGAATTGCTGGGTTACAAGCAACAAATTGTTTATTAATTTTTCTATATAAAACACACATATATATATATATATATATATATATATATATATATATATATATATATATATATATATATATATATATATATATATATATATATATATATATATACCTTTCAAAAATGCATTCCCGCTTATTTGAAGCCTTGGACTCTAGGCTTGCCCAAGACCGGTCACCGATCTTGGATATTTGACATTTGTAAGGAACATGTGTGTTAGGTTGGATATATCTCTTAAAATTTGTAATAATTAACTATTAAATAAATTTATATAAAATAACTAAAATATTTAAAACATTTAATTATTAAAAGTTTTAATAAGAAAAATTTAAGAAAATAAACTAAAAACTTTTAAATATTTTTAACGAAGTGGAGCCATAAATCTGGGTCACATCGGACTTTTACGTGTCACATCTACAAAAGTGGAGGAAACTAAAAAATTTAGAATATGTTTAATAAAGGATCTAAAGACTTTGTTTTTCAAAGAGGACTACAACATAAAAGAAATATTGAAATAACGGTAGCAAAAGTGTAGTTAAGTCAAAATTTATTTCTTATACATCAACAATAATTTTCTTCTAAATGCTTAATTACAACTTTGATCTCCTATTTGACCTCATTCACGAAATTGGTCCCCATATTATAAATTTAAATAATTTTGTCATTTCTCTCATACTTTTTCACTTAAAATCAACGATGTTTTAATTTTTTAAATGACAAGTTTCTTGAGAAATATGATAGATCATGGTTTATAAATCTATTGTGGAACTTTATAGATAAAAGAAAAATTACACGAGTTCCTTTAAGTTATTTTTGTGCAATAGGTTGGTCATTTAGTTTTCTTTTGTAACAATTTGATCCTCTAAGTTACCAAACGTGTGCATTATTACCATTTTTTAATGGAGTGAAGAATATAATTGTGGATGTAAATGATGAAGTGGTATGAAAATGGTGAAGCGCAACAAAAAAATATAAAAGTCACAAATTTCTAAATGTTCAAAATGTGAAGAAAGGGATGTATAAATCAACCTAAAAGGACCAATTGTTAGAAAAAAACATAAAGGATCAATATTTTACTCAAAATAACTTAAAGGACCTTAGTTATAATTTTTCCTAGATATAATATAAGTTAAAAAGTAATCCACTCATGGATTCAAATAAATTATTTAAATATATCATTTTCAAAACATATAATTTCATATTTAAAAATGTGAGATATCTTCAATCTAAAGGAGTGTATAGTGTGTAAATTAATTATTCTGCCTTTTAATTAAAAGTTGTCAATGGATTACATTCAAATTAGAAAATACATGAATGGTCAAAAGTGAGTCAATTTTAAGCCAAAGATCTCTTTAATTTTTTATGAAAGCATATTCGACAGAAAACATGATTCTATCTAATTCAATTTGAAATTGCAATTGATATTACTTAATGTTTTTAAATTATCTTTAAATATGTCGGTATAAATTGATACTCCTTAAATTTTTTCGTGAAACTCCATCCATGTTGCACTTAATTCAAATAAGACTAATAACACCAATTAAATTGTATGATTCTATGTGCAGAAAGAGACCGACAACTTCCCCTTCGAATCAAGTTGTCTTCTATTGCAATAATATTATGTATTAGTTCCCTTGTCACTAAATAATGAACTATCAGGTGGTATGTAGGTATCAAAATAAATTTTGTCTAAGAAGGCTCAATGTGATTCTTTGTGATTCAATTGTAAGCATATTTGAAAGATAGATCACAATTTTTAGATCATGTTCAAATTAGTTTATCGGAAATAGTACTACCGAATGACAAGTTAATCTTACAAATGTCTTCAACAATTTGAAGAAGCATAATGGATAAACCACGAGGAACTTTCCAATTGATGTCTTGAATAAGTAAATTGACCTTATTAGCCTGAATCAATTGAACATCCATTGTAAATATTACGAGTAAATCTTTAATTTTGTATATCAACCGAATGTTAGTCCATAAATCAACAACCTTCTCATTACTAACATCCAATCTTCTATTTTCATATAAAAAGGAGAAAAATATAATGAATATTGCAAAATATGTCACTGATAAATTAATTATGATTCTATATAGAATAAAAGGCTAAGTTACAGTTTTGTTCTCCCAATTTTACCTAATTCCAGAAATTAGTTCTTCCATTTTAAATTCAAACAGTTTTGGCCCCCCTCTCACGTTTTTCATAGAAAATCAATGAAATATTCATTTTTAACATATATGTTTAGCTATAAAATTCCACAATATATTTATATATGATGATTTATGAATGGTCCTACTTACCCTTATCTTGTTAAAGATTTCTGGGTTAGGGTATAATTTTTTGATGAAGTTGTTGTTGCTTCTGAAGTCATTGAAAAGATTGATTAGGATAATGAAAACAAAGGGAAATCAAGAGTTGAGATAGAAGTGAAGAAGTTTAAGGAAGTTGGAGATAGATTGCTTAGAACCACCACTTAGAAGCTAAATGGTGTGAATATTGAAGGAAGGTGTGTTATGAAATCAAAAGATAGTAGCAAACATGCAACATTGATAAATTCAATACAACAACTAACTCTTTTCATGACGAAGTTTTCACACATCCATAAACAAATAGAGATCTTATTCCAAGACGCTTCAAATAAAAAATTTATTTTAAAAACAACTTATTCCCTCGATTATTTTAAAAATCGAGGTGATATACCATTCCAGACATGCTTTGAATTTCAGCTACCGCGCTTTATATTTTTCTTTATTTACAAGTGTAAAATAAATGATCTAACCCTTCGATTTCTTTGATAATCCAAGGGATAGAATAATCATATTTTACTATAAAAACAATCGTTGAACATATTTAGCCCTAATTTTATCTTATATGTAGCCGCCCAACATCGAATGCATCATTTAACAACACTTATTTATAAAAGCGCATCATTTAACAGGCATCGCTTATTTTGAAAAACATGACTAAGGTATCCATATTAGATAGTGCCTTATTATATAAGTGTTGTTGTATGTTTAATAATTTTCTTTAACTTTGTAATATTAAATAGCACTTAAAACTAAAAAATGTTGTCTTAAATTATACATTTGAGAACGTTTATAGTATAAAAGTGTTGTCTAAAGTAGTATATTAGACAACGCCAAAAAATAAACAAAAAATATTTGTCTAATAATAATATATTAACGCACATTTATCAACGCTTATTTTAGAAAGTGTTGTCTAATGTCAAAAATTTGAACGCCCATTTACCAATGCTTATTTTAGAAAACACAGTCTAATGTCAAAAATACTAACTCCAATTTACCGGCAATTATTTATGATAGCAGTATTTAATTTTAAAAATATTAACACGTCTTTACCATCACTTATTTTTAAAAGTGTTGTCTAATGTAAAAAATATCAATGCTCCTTTACCAATGCTTATTTTTAAAAGTGTTATCTAATGTAAAAAATAATAACGCCTATTTACCAGCGTTTATTTTTAGAAAACAATTAAAATACGAAGGTGACGAACTGTACATATATTGTAACTGCAATGCCACACCCCCGTGATTTCAGTACAAGGCAAACCGACTTGTTGATACACCAATAAAAATCAAACACACCATTATTTTTCAATTCGTTAAATAAATAGTTGTACTATATAATTATGCTCTCATTTTTAAATCACTCTCTAAAAGCAAAAATATTTTCAACCCTCTTAACTAGCGCCTATTTTTGAAACCTACGTATAATATAAAAAATATTGATGATCATTTCCCCGCTTTTATTTTGAAAGCTCTGTCTAATGTTAAAAATATTGACGAACGTCTGAGTTGATTCAAAGGAAAAGATTACTAACCCTAACTTTTGAAATTAGATCTAGTTTAATGGTTCAATCAATAACTATTAGGTTAAATTTAACTTATTTTATTTTCTTACCTATTTTAACAAACCCTTATGCAAAATAGAATTGTTTTGTCGAAATAGAAAATTCTTATAAATACAAACTTTTAATTTTTTACTTGACAATAATTTAATAAAACCCACCGCAAGACTTGTATTGTTCCAACAGTTAGTAATTGTTCCATCATCTCAAATTGATTGAAGATCCAGTATATTATTCTTACTTTTCTTATATTTTTTCTATAAAATTTTAGTTCAAAAAAATCCACTACCACACTTAATATTTTTTTAAAGTAAAGGAAACATGTTTGATGTTTGATGGATAGAGTTACTTTCCTCAGCATAATTGCTGAAGAAAAAAAATAGAATGACTATTAGAAGTTATTATATATTCGGCAAATCATATTATTCACACACATATATATATATATATATATATATATATATATATATATATATATATATATATATTAAATTTTAAAAAGCTTTTGAAATGTTGAATTTACTAAACTATATTTTGCTGAAATGCAATGAAAGAATGAAGTGTTCATGTAAAAAATTAATTAAATTTTTTTAATATTATGGTAGTGTTGCTGGTGTTAATCAAAGATAGAAATAATGATGATGTATAGAATTAACTACACTGATCGATTGAAAAAGAGAATTGATTACGGACGGTCGTCACACTATTGGAGGCGGACGCCTCATAGAAAAAGGAAGCAAAGGGGATGGAGGCCTTGGAGGTTGGGGCGCTCTAGGGGCCTCGAAGAGCGACGCCTCCCTTGTAGAAGGCGGGGGCCACAGTTTGTGAGGTGAGCGCCTCACCTGTGTGTGTGTTTGTTTTCGTTGTACATTAGGCTAGCAGTGTTAGCAGGGTGATAGGAACAAAATGAAAATTGACAATTAATAGGGATAATTTAGGTAATCACTACGCCAAATAAGCTATTTAATAGCACTTTTTTGTTTTGATAGCTTAAAAGCGCTATTAACCGCGCCACTATTGTAAATATTTCTTGTTTAATAGCACTTTAAAAGCGCTATTAAAGTACCAATTTATAATAGCGTTTTAATTAAAGTGCTATCAAAGTCAGCATTTTGCATGTTTTTTATTTGTTTTTGATAGCACTCTAAACAAAAACGCTAATATATAATATAGTTTGAGCGCTTTCAAAGAAAGCGCTAATAAATAACACATGTTTGATAGCTTTCTAAAAGTGCTATTATAAGATGTATTATTAATAACACTCTCTACAAACCGCTATTGTAGTACAATATTTTTTTTTTACACAAAATCATTTTTTGGTGTAAATATCAAAAAACTATATTCAATTCAGTACAAGTAACACTTTAAGTTACTCATTGCATATATATTATGATCCATCAAATACTAAATAACATTTTAAACCAAATCCTGTTGTTTACAAATATCATAACATACAAAGGCATTTAGTGTACTAAAATTAAGAGGGCATTTGCATAGTCAAATTTGTAGATGCCCATCTATGAGTACTTCAATCCAAATCCAAAAACATATAATCAAATTCTCTAAACAAAACACCTAAAAAATAAGAAAGGACAACAAAACAACCCCGTAGTAACCACACTTCATGATCCAAATTTGTATATGCATGCATTCCAACTAAGAGTACTTCAAAATAAGTTTTCTGTTTGTATCATGGAAGGAATATATTAGTTATGTATTGTACATTGATTTAAAAAAAAGGAAATTGTGAATGTGAGTGCATTAAGAGAAAAGAACATGTTTTTGGATAAGCGCTCCACTAATAAAAACAATGAATGTTCTCAGATAAAGATATCATAAAAAAAGTAAGCCAATCTAAATTGAGAATAAAAATTGCATAAATAACTATGATAAAAACTAAGCAGCAATTTCCACATTTTTCTTTCATCACTGACTTTAACTATTCCTACAAAATCAGCGTATGCAAATCTTAACAGAGAATCCAAGTGAAGAAACTATTTCACTTGCAATTGTCCTAGAGTACTTTTTCCAAAACTAATTAAGAATAAAGTAGTAGAACATATATCAATACATCATGCAATACATAAGTCTAAATACTCAAGCCAAATTTCCGTAATTGTTCCTAAAGGACTGTTACAAAAATTTCCAACAAAGACTATAGTTTTAGAGCATATCCTCTCCTTAAAAAACCAGTTTAAACATTTTAAATAGTTTCGTTTTAATATAAAAAATATTATATATAGTTATATATCCGAAAAAGAGATGCGTACCTTTTTAGCCTTCTTTTTTTGTTCTCTTCTTTGTTTTCCTTCTTTCTCTGGCCTCCCTAGCTTCATGTTTGTAGTTAAATAAAAGAGACCAAATTAATGTTGTTGGAGATGCCCCCTACAGTTACCTTCTCAATGTTGAATCAATGCATATCTATTATCTAATAAGATCAATTTGAGCATACATTAATCTCCAACACTAATTTTTCATTACTTATAAATCTTTGTAAATAATTGACCTCCTCTTGTCAATATATACTAACAACATATTATGTTGATTTTTACTACTTGCAGAACATACAAACATAAAGTAATAATCTTAAAGACACATCAATCATCACCACAATATTCTTAAAATTGTCAAATAAATAAAACACAAATGAAATTTATCTTGAAAAAATTGTAATAAACAAAACTACTCACGTTCAATAGAGATCTATAACACTTTCTTTGGTAATCTTATTTCTACAAACCGCTCCTCATCATTGAAGGTCAATGTAAGCCTCTTATTTCTAGATCCATTCATTACCCTCTAATCGTTCCTACTGCTAATAACTACTTATTTCTACTACTACACTACTACTTTACTACTTTATTAACATACAACATGCTAATCTAGTGCAACAAGTAACAGAAACTAGGAATTCACATAAAACTTAGGAATATCAAGCAACCAGTCCAACAAATTTTATAGATGGATGTCAATACAAACCTGGTATAATGTCAGTTGGGAGGAAAGAGTTGTAGCTTCAGTTTGTAGGTTCCGAACTTCAGCTGATATTTAAGATCTCCGGCCCTTTGAGATAGAACAACGAACTCTAGTTGTTTTGTGACAGAATCAGCCAAAATACCCTCACTCTTGAATAAAATAAGAGAAAAAGGAAATCATAAACTTTTACAAAGCAGTCAGTGTAAAGAAGCGTGAGTTAATTAACATTGTGCCTTAAAAAAAATGGAATAACTTTAGGACCATTGTATGAACTCCTATTTTTTACTAAACTTGAGCTTACCATAAAAAAAATGACATTCTACCACAAATTATAATCAAATTGTTAGCATATTCACAAAATTCGTAAAAAGCAAATATGAATTAAACGGAAGATTATCCTAAAAAAACTTCAAGCGCAAATTAAAATAAATTCAGCACATATATAAAACACTCCATCATGTTCACTATCCAAAAGCTAAAAATTAAAACTATAAAATAATTAATCAAAACTATATTTTCTATTACAATCTATTATCAGTATAATGTAGTTTATAAACAACCATTATAAGTAATCAAATATAAGTAGACAATTGAACACAAAGTAATATAACTAAGCTCATATCTTTTAGAAATTTCACAAACACTGAATGACTTAAAAACACATACACAAACAAAAATCAAATCATAGTGTAAAACAAGTAATTGAAATGATTAAGGTATGAGATTTTTTTTAAAAAGATAAAATATTGAAAGATTAATCCCTAGATTTCTATTGTATAGGAGAAGATGGCTAACCTTAATCATTTCAAAACGTAGGCATAAAGGTTGTTGTGGATGAGATGGACAACACAAGGAGATTTGAAACCGCACACTAAGTGAAATGTCTGGCATGATAATTTCTACACAAACAAAGCGATACTGACATAACGATTTTAGGTTTGGCATGACATCAATGCTATCAAAATTACCATCATTCCAATTCAAATTTCCATGGTATTGACATAAATAACAAATTACAAACTCTATCAATCCGATTTAAACAACACGGTATGGAAATCAAACTAAACCAACATGGTGTTTCTAGGCAGACAAGATGACAAGAATGACATGAACGGATTATCAAGAATTAAACCAAATCATTAATACTAAACTAAACTCATAATCCAAAAATTGTCAAAAGAATAGTGGCATCTAAACTAAACTTACAGTACAGAGGCGAAACTATTGTGATGAACTAAGATGGGACGTGTTGAAGAGCTTTCCATTGATGGTGGATTCGAGTTGTCGAAGTCTCGGAATGCGTGAAGAGCACATCGAATGTTTGAGAAGCAAGTTGGAGGAGTGCACGTCGACGCTGTGGTGATAGCGGATTCGAGAGAAATAGACTACGCTTTAGATACATAACAAGGATGAGTGAGATTTATCAAACAACAATAAGTGGAATAAAAAACCATAATCAAGATGGAGTGAAGTAAAAATTACCTTCAATGTCATTGTAAACATTTTCAATGATTTGGGGTTAGGGTTTGGGCTTCAAAATTGAGTGGTGATTAAGTGAAAATAGAGAGAGCGTGTATCCATTAGAGAGGAAGATGGTGGTGGTGAGGGTATCGGAGGAAGATGGTGGTGGTGAGGGTATCAGCGAAGGGGAAGATGGTGGTGGCGAGGAAAGAGATGAGAGAAGATTGAAAGAGAGAGAGGCGAAGCGCATGTTGCGGCGGCAGAAGAAAGAAGAGTTATCTCTAACTCTAGTACTAATAATAAATATAAATAACAAAATTAATAGTATATATTATAATAATAAACATAAATAATAAAATTAATAGTATATATTATTGACTCGGTCGGACTCGGTTTCCGACGGGCCCGAAACTATTATCCGAAACCGACCAAGTACATCTGTCAAAACCCCATTCTGTATTCCGATTTAAAATCGAATCAAAATCGAACCGTTTCACAAAATCCTTAACGGATCGGGCGGTTTCATTCGGTTGGTGAAACTTTGTCCACCCCTAAGTAGTACAGCGGCTTTTCTTCTTCTTTTCTTTGATTAGAAATTTTTATTAATATATTGGTATAAAAAGTGAATTCGGTAAAAAAAATTTATTAAATTGAAATAAAATTTCAATTTAATAAAACTGTACATATTTATATAAAGTAAAGTACGGTATTACATGTAATTTGTACAATATTATTAAAAGAATTTTTTCTCATAGAAAATATTTTATACGATTTTTTTACATGAGCATCAATTATTTATTATTTATTATATCTTTTATTTTCATGACTTTTATAATTTTGATTTAAAAGAAACTATTCCATCTATTATAATCCTTAGATTAAAAAGTATATTTTGCTATTCAAAAATATATGAGCAACTAAAATTAAAACTGTTCCACCAACTTAAATATAGCAACAGAAGAGTATAAAAGGGGATAAATTAAGAAGAAATAAAAAATTTAATAAAAAAATTATTATAAGAGAAAACAATAGTGCTTTGAAAAAAAGTGCTATCTTAGTGTATATTATTAATAGCGCTTTAATGAAATTGCTATCTTATTGTATAATATTAATAGCGTTTTGAAGAAAGTGCTATCTTACTGAAGTTTTATAATAGCGTTTTGTCACAAAGTGCTATCAAAATTACATTGTATATATCCTATAATAGCGTCTGACCCTAAAGTGCTATTATAAATGTGTTTTTTCCTTTTTAATAGCACTTTATTAAAAGTGCTATTAAATTAGGCGATACAAAATATCAATTTTGGCGTAGTGAATGCTGATGTACAGTGTTAGTAGGCACTGTAAGTGATAAGAACATTATAGTAATTGACAAGTTTTGTGCAATTTAGGTACTAAGAAAAATCTAGTGACAACAATATAATAATATGATGACATAATGTTAGTTAGTAGTAAAGAATTACAAGTACAGGTAATTTGGTTGCAGTGTAATTAAATACAAGGAAATGGAATATTAGTAGTATAGTTAGAAAATGAAAATGTAATTCTGAGTAATAATAATAATGTGTAAAAACAGTACTGAATTAACCGGTTTAGTAAATTAGGCGGTTAAATTTGTTGTTCGGAATTAATTAAAAATTGTCGGAATAATTCGTACGTTTTAGTAGGTGATTACGATTAATTATTTTGTTGCATTCGTGTGAAGGTATTGCGTTGTTGATTTGTTTGCGAATTGTTTGGCGATGAATATGTTGTTGTATATTGAATTATGTGAAGTTGCAGGGTCTTTTCAGTGACGATAATTACCTCTGATTATTAGTAATAATAGTGAGATAGGCGTATGCCTTGTGAAGTGAATTTATGTTGTTGTTTGCATGTCATTAGCATCGCATTTCATTTTGCATTTGTGAAGGCCTGTATTGGCGGATTTGTGAAAGAGGCTTATGCCTTGTTCCTCTGATAATTGACAATTAGTGAAGGGAGTTTACTCCACCGGTACCACATGCATATGCATTGTTGTGTCTCATTTGAAATCATGTCATTGTTAATTGTGAAGTAAATTATATGTTGTTGCTAACAAATGAAGTGGTGTTGTGTTGTTGTTGATTGGGAATTTATTGTGACATGTTAAGTGTGTTGTGATAATTTTATATGATTTAATCCTAATATATTATTTATCATACACCTGTTTATATTGGTAGATATCTCACCCTTTCTATTTTGTTGGCGTTACCTTTATATTGGTAACGCAGTAACGAGGAGTAAGGAATTTAGTTGCTTATGGCATCGCCGCTCGATACGTAGCACTGGGGAAAAACGCTTATTGCTTTTATATTGTTTTTCCGTTGCATTGTTGATGTTAATACTTTGAGAATTGTTTCCTTGAATTAAGTTGTTTAAAAGATGCTATATTCTTTGAAGTTTTAAAATATTATGAATCCGCTGCGTAGCTTTCAATAAATATGAAGTAGTTTTGAAGACTAATTAATTGTTATAATTTCTTTGGATTAAAATGTGCTATGTATCCATTATGATATGCTTTTATGATGACAATTTTGATTGATGAATGTAACACCTCATATTGTTGAAACTTTAGGCACTCTAATTTTTAACTAAACGGTAGAATTGGGGTGTAGTATAAGATGGGGAATAATGGTGATGAAGGTGAGAAAATAGAAGGTGTGTGTACAGAGAGAGAGAAGGAGGCCAAATTTTGATTGAAGAAGATACATTTTTGAATTTTCGATCGACCTCTTCCTCTTTTTTGTCACATGATGGATAAACCACGAGGAATGTTCCAATGAATGTCTTGGATAATTGAATTGACCTTATCGATTGAAAAATTAAATATCCATTGTAAATACTATGAGTATACCTTTAATTTTGAATCTCAACCAATTGTTAGTCCATAAATCAACATTCTTATTATTACTATCATGCAATCTACTATTTTCCTCTAAAAGGAAAAATTGTGAATATTGTGAAATATGTCGATAAATTAATTACGATGTTATAAAAAATAAAAGGATAAATCAATGTTTTGTTCTCTCTATATTCACGAAAATAGTCTTTCCATTTTAAATTCAAATAGTTTTGGTCCCGTCTTAAATTTTTAATAGAAAATTAATGAAATTCATTTTTAACTTATATGTTTAGCTATAAAATTCTATAATAGGTTTATATATATGATAATTTGCCACGTTTCGAAGAATCTTGTCATTTAAAAAAATGAAAACATCATTAATTTTAAGTGGAAAAGTATGAGAGGAGACCAAAGTTGTTTAAATTTAAAATGAATGAATTTTTTGTGATTCGTAAAATAGGATAACCAAAACTATAATTAAGCCAAAATAAAACATGAGATTATCATTTATTTTAATTTTTTTATCATATTTAAAATTTTAACAAGATGATTTAATTTCCTAAAGGTTAAATAAAACCTTGTAAGGAAAAACATCAATCCTCTGGATATTACCATTTTCCACAAGTAAAAATCACTTTGTTCTCTTTCGAAGGATGTTTTCTTGGGAGATTGTGTAGTGTTATATTTATAAATAATCTTGTCTAGGGTGACAACTTAGGGTCTCCCTAGGAAAAGGCGATGACTTGAGGTCGTCGAAGGGAGGTATCGTCTTGCCCTTATGTTTCCCTCACATATGGAGATGAAAAATGTGGGATAAGGTGTGTCTTGTATAAAGAGAAATTCATAGTCATTCGACCACACCTTCCTTAGAAATACATATTTAACTATTTATATTTTGACTAAGTGTGCAGTAGGGTTGTTCAAACCGAACCGTCAGAATCAAACCAAATCAAACTCAAAAATCATATTTGGTTCGATTTGTTGGCCATTTTTTAACAAAACAGTCGGATCGGTTTGTGGTTTCTATTTTACAAACGAACCAAATTGAAATAAATAGCATTATGTTACATCTCGACTTCACTTAACCCACATCCAACCAAAACTCAAATCTATTATGTCTTAGCTCTAGGATTACGAATGATTTCTCTTCCTAATGTCACTTAAAGTTTCCTATAATATTATTTTTTTATATTAAATGGAAAGTACTTGTCCAAATATGATAAATTTTATTGTTATTTGATAATGCAAAATTGATTAAATACAAAGCTAGGTTGTCACTATATGTGTAAGTATGACTCAATAATTTTTTTGTAAAAAAATGAACCAACCGAACCAAACTAAACAAAACCGCATTGGTTTGGTTTGGTTTAGTTTTATTTTTAGAATTCAACCAAACTATATCAAACCGCACACTTTTTTCTCTTGTGGTTCGAAAAACATTTTAAGTCAAAAACGCACCGCGAATACCCCTAGTGGAAGGTGACCTTTTCCAAGAAAATTCTAGGTATCATGAGCTCCTATAAACACTACCCTTCAAAAGGATGAGGGAGACTCTCAAGTCATATATATTTACTACTATCCACTACTATTCATAGAGCATTTCTCTCCTAGTAGCCTTAACATCATCAATTTAATCGCTCGTCTGTAACCAAGCAGCGCCGACCACTGACAAGGGTTCTCAACTTACGTGAACTAATCCCTTAAATAGCCTCAAAAACCACTGTACTAAGCTTGTCGCCGCCGTGAGCTAAGCCTCACCCCCAAACATGTAATATACCTACAATTGTCTCTATGTCTCCATATCCTTGTAGGAGGAACACACACGTGTACATTTTAGATAATACAATTAATAACATTTCTCTTTTTTTAGGAAAATAAATTTAAAACATTAAATTATTGACATAAAAAATGAATTTTTTTTCTTGCTTTCATTTTAATATATGAAATCAAATATATAATTCTTAAATACAATTATGGACCGGCCAAAGATCCAATACAATCGAAGCCGAATCAAATTATTCAATGTGTATAATCAACATACGAGGGATTCAATGTACATTTTTTATCTCTAATTTTCACTTCACTCATCTTATAATCTATAACGGACTTGAGTGTTAAAGTGATAACATTGCAGATCCATCCCACACCACCTATTAGATATCGATATCACCTCAACAAGAGTCCACACTACTATAAAATATATCTTTGGTAAAACTAAATTACAACGGTCTTATAGTTAACTATGGTAATAACTCCTTTATGAAAACATTTTGTTTTTTTTTATATTTACGAGAAAAACATTCCATTACGGTGAAAATTATTAATCATGATTATACATTCATAGAGTGACAAGGTTCGAATCCCGACTCCAATGGGTTAAATTTTGGGGTGTTCGCGGTGCGGTTTTGAAGAAAAAAATTATCCGAACTGCAAGAGAAAAATACGTGCGGTTTGTTTCGGTTCGGTTGACTTTTAGGAAAAAACTGAACCAAACCAAACCAAACTAATGCGATTTGATTCGGTTCGGTTGGTTCGACTTTTTATAAATATTTTATTGAGTCATACATACACATATAGATGACAATATAACTCAGATTTACTCATTTATACACTACCAAATAACAATAAAACTCATCATATTTGGAAAACAACTTCCCATTTAATATGTATAAATTAGATTAGATAAAAGTGGAATAATAAATATAAAACAATATATAAAACAATATCAAAATATTATAATGAAACAAAAAAAAAAGAAGAGACGAGACGAGATATCAATGAAGATGAAAAGAAAGAACATATGAGATGAGAGATTATAGAAGAAGAGGTGCGATAAAACGAAAAAGAGAAAACATTTGCATAAAAATGAGATGGTGGAAAAGAAAGAAAATAAGAAAGTAGAGATTACGAAGAAGATGTAAGATGTATATGGCAAAGATGGCTCAATAATGCTAGGAGAGATTTGGGAAGATTGAAACGAAATCATAAGTGTAAGAATGAGAACATTATTCGTAATCATAAGACTAAAATATAATAGGTTTAGCTTTGGGTGGGATGTGAGTTAAGTAAAATTTAAGTTGTAATATAATGCGTTTGATTGGGTTTGGTTCGGTTTAAAATACAAACAACAAACCGAACCGAACCATGCGGTTTTGTCAAAGATGACCCAAACAAACCGAACCAAATGCGATTTTTACGGTTTCGGTTTGATTTGGTTTGGTTTGATTTTCTATTGGGTTGGTTTGGTTTTGAACACCCTAATTAAATTATTATTTTTTCTTCAAAATTAAAAAATCACAGGGCGTAAGGTATAATTAATTTTAATGGCTTTTACGTAATATTTTATTAATAATACAATAATATTTAATTATTTAATTTAATTCAACTCTTATCTACTTAATATAAATTCAAGATTGTCATTTTTGACAACCCTATCCTCAACTCTATCTTTGTGCTAACATGTCATCTTGATAACAGTTCTTGTCCAACCCTAATTTAATTTAACACTTATCTACTCAACCCAAATTATATTTAACACTTATCTTGCTAACCCTAATTTAATTTAACTCTTATCTATTGAACCCTAATTTAATTTAACACTTATCTACTTAATATAAATACAAATTTTAATGGAACATTTCTTATAAATACAAACTTTTAATTTATTACTTGACAATGATTTCATACAATTCACCGTAATACTTAATTATTCAATCTTGTAAAAAAAATCCACTTCCACACTTAATATTTGTTTTAAAGCAAAGGAATCCATGTTTGATGTTTGATGGATAGAGTTGCTTTCCTCAGCATAATTGTATGAAAAAAAATAGAATCACTATTAGAAGTTATTTCATATTCGACAAATCATATTATTCACATACAGATTTCTATGTAAATCTAATATGTTTGTAGCAGTTTTTTGTTGTAATTTGTAATATGGAAATAATATGGAAATTAAAATTGAATTCAAAATGCATACATTGAAATGAAATAGTTCTTCTATGAGATACAATCAACAAAAATGGTCATAATACAAATAAATTCTTCATTGTCAAGCATTAGTATGTGGAGTAATAAGCTCTACCATCTCATGTTTTTCATCAACCAAGTTTACCAAAGAGGCATCAACCAAGTTTACCAAAGAGGAACGCATTCAGCTAGCAACCAAGGTTCTAACATCTCATATTGAGTCTCCTCATCAGATGATAGAATTGAATTTTGAGGATATTGATCAGAAAACATCCCTGATGAAAGTTGATAGTCCATATCTATATTGAATGACCATTGTGGTTCTAATGTAGGAAACCTGTAACAATAGACAATGTAAGTTTTAATGTTAGTCCTGAAATATATTAGTGCAATTTAAACTAAATTTAAAAAGAAAAAAACCATTAAATTGTCAAGTCACCTATCATTCAAGGTTGGGAGAATATGATTGCTTAAAATAGAGCTACCCACATTATTGTATAGCATATTTGAATCATCAACCAACATTGAAAGTGGTTCAAAGTTGATATTCGAGTCATCAATCGGCGTTGAATGTGGTTCAAAATTGATATTTGAGTCCTTAACCGACGTTGAAAGCGGTTCAAAGTTGATATTTGAATCATCAACCAACGTTGAAAGATGTTCAAAGTTGATATTTGAGTCATCAAAAAAACGATCAAGATAGTTATCATACAGAATGTCTTGATCATCAAATTCCACTCTTTGTAAAGTAATTTCTTCTTCTTGGGAGGCATTATTTTGTTGCTTACTAGAACCCCTCATCATACTGCATGATGAAATTGTTGGAAGTATATCTTCCATGTCTTGAAAGAATGAACATTCTGGGAGTGCTTCAAAGATAATATTTGAATCATCAACCGACGTTGAAAGTGGTTCAAAGTTGATATTCTTCTCACAAATTTTTTTATCAAGATAGTTACCTTGCAGATTATCATGAAGATCAAATTCCACTTCTTGAGAGACATTATTTATTTGGTTAGTTGAAACACTTATCATACTAATTTCTCCAACATTGTCACTCAAGCCATTAACATGCTTTATGCTGTCTGAATGAAGATACTTGCTAGAGTTTTTTAAACTTCTTTTTCTAGAATTAATAAAATTCTTTAACTCGTTATCGGTTCTTCCAGGAAACTGTCACAAAACAAATACAAATTAATTATTTACCCAATTATCGATTTTTCCAGAATTTGTCACAACAAAAACAGATATAATATAATCATATAATCAATTATCAATTCTTTAAGAAAAACTTTTACTTAAATTCATAATTAATATATTTTTCAACAAACTTCAAAAATTTAGGTTTCAAGAAGAGTCAGGTCTATAAGTAGACTTCATGCAAAAGACTACTGTTTTATTTATCAAAAAAACCCTAATCTTAGACAACTTGTAATAAATTATTACATTAATCATGGAAAGCCTAAGAAATTTTAATAACTTGTAATAAATTATTACATTAATCATGAAAAGCCTAATAAATTTTAATTTCGTTTTCCTATAAAAGTGAAGCATGAATAAACAAACCTGTGAAACCATGTGACACCATTTAGGTCCTAACTCATTATGGAGATGAATAAGTTTTCTTCCTTCTTCTTCACTAAATGAACATTTCTTCAAACTTGGTTTTAGACAATTTAACCATCTAAAACGACAACTTTTTCCATCTCTAGTAAGAGTTGTTTTCTCTCGTACTTTATCCCACTTTTCAGCTCCATATTTTCTCACATATTCTCTTAATAACGCATCTTCTTCTGGTAGCCATTTTCCTTTTTTCAACACAATACTTTTAGTATCATCACCATGATTGCCTTTTTCTTGTTGCAAAGATGAAGATGCCATGATTTGAGTAAGTATGATTATTTTGATAAATGTGTTTTTGTGTGTAGGAATAGTTGAAGATAGTCCAAGCTTAGATATAATTCTTTGACCCTAAATAACTCCTATATATTTGCTAATTTAAAATATAAAATATAAAATTTCAATCTAATTATAAATAGATAAAGTAAAATATATTTTTGAGACAGACGAGATTGGTGCCTATAAACTTGGGTTTCAAACTTGTTTGTTTTTTTTTTCTTTTTAAAAAAAATTAATCTTAAATGTATTTAAGGTCATTCTATTTTAAATATTTTTAACATTTCTGTAGCTTCAATTGCAAAAAATCAAGTCGCATAGGTCTACAACATGTACTATATCTATGACTAAAAAATTTATATCTATGATTAAAAAATAATAAATCAATCCACAAATGATAATGAATTTGTTTTCTTCATAATAAATTAACTCCAATTAATTGTATGATAATATTTTAAATATTTAATTATAACATGTAAATAGCTCTAATATTTATACTAAAATAAATTAAAATAAAATTATAACGGGTATATTAAATAACCACCAAAATAAAATTTCTTTTACAATCTTATTATAATTTTCTAATATTCATTTAAAAATTATTTTCTATTATTCATATAAAAATTATTTTATAATTAAAATTTGTGAAGTTCTAATTCTTGCAAAAATAAAATTCATGGCAAACCTATGTAATTAGGTGGCAGTGTAAAAAATATAATTGAAACTTATAATGTTGAACGAGCTAAGTATTGAACTGTAGAGCATAAGCTCCGAATGATAAGGACTGAATTGCTGGGTTACAAGCAACAAATTGTTTATTAATTTTTCTATATAAAACACACACACATATATATATATATATATATATATATATATATAATTACTTAACCATACCTTTCAAAAATGCATTCCCCGTTTATTTGAAGCCTTGGACTCTAGGCTTGCTTGCCCAAGACCAGGGTCAGCCCTGATCTTGGATATTTGACAGCAGCTGTAAGGAACATGTGTGTTAGGTTGGATATATCTCTTAAAATTTGTAATAATTAACTATTAAATAAATTTATATAAAATAACTAAAATATTTAAAAACATTTAATTATTAAAAGTTTTAATAAGAAAAATTTAAGAAAATAAACTAAAAAACTTTTAAATATTTTTAACGAAGTGGAGCCATAAATACTGGGTCACATCAGACTTTTTACGTGTCACATCTACAAAAGTGGAGGGAAACTAAAAAAATTTAGAATATGTTTAATAAAGGATCTAAAGACTTTGTTTTTTCAAAGAGGACTACAACATAAAAGAAATATTGAAATAACGGTAACAAAAGTGTAGTTAAGTCAAAAATTTATTTCTTATACATCAACAATAATTTTCTTCTAAATGCTTAATTACAACTTTGATCTCCTATTTGACCTCATTCACGAAATTGGTCCCCATATTATAAATTTAAATAATTTTGTCATTTCTCTCATACTTTTTCACTTAAAATCAACGATGTTTTAATTTTTTAAATGACAAGTTTCTTGAGAAATATGATAGATCATGGTTTATAAATCTATTGTGGAACTTTATAGATAAAAGAAAAAATTACACCGGAGTTCCCTTAACTTATTTTTGTGCAATAGGTTGGTCATTTAGTTTTCTTTTGTAACAATTTGATCCTCTAAGTTACCAAACGTGTGCATTATTACCATTTTTTAATGGAGTGAAGAATATAATTGTGGATGTAAATGATGAAGTGGTATGAAAATGGTGAAGCGCAACAAAAAAATATAAAAGTCACAAATTTCTAAATGTTCAAAATGTGAAGAAAGGGATGTATAAATCAACCTAAAAGGACCAATTGTTAGAAAAAAACATAAAGGATCAATATTTTACTCAAAATAACTTAAAGGACCTTAGTTATAATTTTTCCTAGATATAATATAAGTTAAAAAGTAGTCCACTCATGGATTCAAATAAATTATTTAAATATATCATTTTCAAAACATATAATTTCATATTTAAAAATGTGAGATATCTTGAATCTAAAGGAGTGTATAGTGTGTAAATTAATTATTCTGCCTTTTAATTAAAAGTTGTCAATGGATTACATTCAAATTAGAAAATACATGAATGGTCAAAAGTGAGTCAATTTTAAGCCAAAGATCTCTTTAATTTTTTATGAAAGCATATTCGACAGAAAACATGATTCTATCTAATTCAATTTGAAATTGCAATTGATATTACTTAATGTTTTTAAATTATCTTTAAATATGTCGGTATAAATTGATACTCCTTAAATTTTTTCGTGAAACTCCATCCATGTTGCACTTAATTCAAATAAGACTAATAACACCAATTAAATTGTATGATTCTTTGTGCAGAAAGAGACCGACAACTTCCCCTTCGAATCAAGTTGTCTTCTATTGCAATAATATTATGCATTAGTTCCCTTGTCACTAAATAATGAACTATCAGGTGGTATGTAGGTATCAAAATAAATTTTGTCTAAGAAGGCTCAATGTGATTCTTTGTGATTCAATTGTAAGCATATTTGAAAGATAGATCACAATTTTTAGATCATGTTCAAATTAGTTTATCGGAAATAGTACTACCGAATGACAAGTTAATCTTACAAATGTCTTCAACAATTTGAAGAAGCATAATGGATAAACCACGAGGAACTTTCCAATTGATGTCTTGAATAAGTAAATTGACCTTATTAGCCTGAATCAATTGAACATCCATTGTAAATATTACGAGTAAATCTTTAATTTTGTATATCAACCGAATGTTAGTCCATAAATCAACAACCTTCTCATTACTAACATCCAATCTTCTATTTTCATATAAAAAGGAGAAAAATATAATGAATATTGCAAAATATGTCACTGATAAATTAATTATGATTCTATATAGAATAAAAGGCTAAGTTACAGTTTTGTTCTCCCAATTTTACCTAATTCCAGAAATTAGTTCTTCCATTTTAAATTCAAACAGTTTTGGCCCCCCTCTCACGTTTTTCATAGAAAATCAATGAAATATTCATTTTTAACATATATGTTTAGCTATAAAATTCCACAATATATTTATATATGATGATTTATGAATGGTCCTACTTACCCTTATCTTGTTAAAGATTTCTGGGTTAGGGTATAATTTTTTGATGAAGTTGTTGTTGCTTCTGAAGTCATTGAAAAGATTGATTAGGATAATGAAAACAAAGGGAAATCAAGAGTTGAGATAGAAGTGAAGAAGTTTAAGGAAGTTGGAGATAGATTGCTTAGAACCACCACTTAGAAGCTAAATGGTGTGAATATTGAAGGAAGGTGTGTTATGAAATCAAAAGATAGTAGCAAACATGCAACATTGATAAATTCAATACAACAACTAACTCTTTTCATGACGAAGTTTTCACATCATCCATAAACAAATAGAGATCTTATTCCAAGACGCTTCAAATAAAAAATTTATTTTAAAACAACTTATTCCTCGATTATTTAAAAAATCGAGGTGATATACCATTCGAGACATGCTTTGAATTCCAGCTACCGCGCTTTATATTTTTCTTTATTTACAAGTGTAAAATAAATGATCTAACCCTTCGATTTCTTTGATAATCCAAGGGATAGAATAATCATATTTTACTATAAAAACACTCGTTGAACATATTTAGCCCTAGTTTTATCTTATATGTAGCCGCCCAACATCGAATGCATCATTTAACAACACTTATTTATAAAAGCGCATCATTTAACAGGCATCGCTTATTTTGAAAAACATGACTAAGGTATCCATATTAGATAGTGCCTTATTATATAAGTGTTGTTGTATGTTTAATAATTTTCTTTAACTTTGTAATATTATATAGCACATAAAACTAAAAAATGTTGTCTTAAATTGTACATTTGAGAACGTTTATAGTATAAAAGTGTTGTCTAAAGTAGTATATTAGACAAAAATATCTTGCACATTTATCAACGCTTAAAAATAATGTCAAAAATTTATTTACAATGCTTATTTTAGAAAACATGTCTAATGTCAAAAATACTAACTCCGATTTAGCAATTATTTATGATAGCAATATTTAATTTTAAAATATTAACACGCCTTTACCATCACTTATTTTTAAAAGTGTTGTCTTATGTAAAAATATCAATGCTCCTTTACCAATGCTTATTTTAAAAGTGTTGTCTAATGTAAAAAATAATAACGCCTATTTACCAGCGTTTATTTTTAGGAAAATACTTTATAGTAGAAAACAATTGAAATACGAAGGTGACGAACTGTACATATATTGTAACCTGCAATGCCACACCCCCGTGATTTCAGTACAAGGCAAACCGACTTGTTGACACACCAATAAAAATCAAACACACCATTATTTTTCAATTCGTTAAATAAATAGTTGTACTATATAATTATGCTCTCATTTTTAAATCACTCTCTAAAAGCAAAAATATTTTCAACCCTCTTAACTAGCGCCTATTTTTGAAACCTACGTATAATATAAAAATATTGATGATCATTTCCGCTTTTATTTTGAAAGCTCTGTCTAATGTTAAAAATATTGACGAACGTCTGAGTTGATTCAAAGGAAAAGATTACTAACCCTAACTTTTGAAATTAGATCTAGTTTAATGGTTCAATCAATAACTATTAGGTTAAATTTAACTTATTTTATTTTCTTACCTATTTTAACAAACCCTTATGCAAAATAGAATTGTTTTGTCGAAATAGAAAATTCTTATAAATACAAACTTTTAATTTTTTACTTGACAATAATTTAATAAAACCCACCGCAAGACTTGTATTGTTCCAACAGTTAGTAATTGTTCCATCATCTCAAATTGATTGAAGATCCAGTATATTATTCTTACTTTTCTTATATTTTTTCTATAAAATTTTAGTTCAAAAAAATCCACTACCACACTTAATATTTTTTTAAAGTAAAGGAAACATGTTTGATGTTTGATGGATAGAGTTACTTTCCTCAGCATAATTGTTGAAGAAAAAAAATAGAATGACTATTAGAAGTTATTATATATTCGGCAAATCATATTATTCACACACATATATATATATATATATATATATATTAAATTTTTAAAAAAAGCTTTTGAAATGTTGAATTTACTAAACTATATTTGCTTACTGAAATGCAATGAAAGAATGAAGTGTTCATGTAAAAAATTAATTAAATTTTTTTAATATTATGGTAGTGTTGCTGGTGTTAATCAAAGATAGAAATAATGATGATGTATAGAATTAACTACACTGATCGATTGAAAAAGAGAATTGATTACTGGGCTGGGACGGTCGTCCCTACAATGGAGGTGGAGGCGGACGCCTCATAGAAAAAAAAGCAAAGGGGATGGAGGCCTTGGAGGTTGGGGCGGGCGCCCTCTAGGGGCCTCAGAAGACAAGGCAGACGCCTCCCTTGTAGAAGGCGGGGGCCACAGTTTGTGAGGTGAGCGCCTCACCTGTGTGTGTGTTTGTTTTCGTTGTACATTAGGCTAGAGTGTTAGCGGTGATAGGAACAAAATGAAAATTGACAATTAATAGGATAATTTAGGTAATCACTCGCCAAATAAGCTATTTAATAGCACTTTTTGTTTTTGATAGCGCTAAAAGCGCTATTAACGCGCCACTATTGTAAATATTTCTTGTTTAATAGCACTTTAAAAGCGCTATTAAAGTACCAATTTATAATAGCGTTTAATTAAAGTGCTATCAAAATCGACATTTTGCATGTTTTTATTTGTTTTGATAGCACTCTAAACAATTTAATATATATACATAGGTTTGATAAGCGCTTTCAAAGAAAGCGCTAATAAATCACATGTTTGATAGCGCTTTCTCTTAAAAGTGCTATTATAAGATGTATTATTAATAACACTCTCAAACCGCTATTGTAGTACAATATTTTTTACACAAAATCATTTTTTGGTGTAAATATCAAAAAACTATATTCAATTCAGTACAAGTAACACTTTAAGTTACTCATTGCATATATATTATGATCCATCAAATACTAAATAACATTTTAAACCAAATCCTGTTGTTTACAAATATCATAACATACAAAGGCATTTAGTGTACTAAAATTAAGAGGGCATTTGCATAGTCAAATTTGTAGATGCCCATCTATGAGTACTTCAATCCAAATCCAAAAACATATAATCAAATTCTCTAAACAAAACACCTAAAAAATAAGAAAGGACAACAAAACAACCCCACGTAGTAACCACACTTCATGATCCAAATTTGTATATGCATGCATTCCAACTAAGAGTACTTCAAAATAAGTTTTCCTGTATTTCCTGTATCATGGAAGGAATATATTAGTTATGTATTGTACATTGATTTAAAAAAAAGGAAATTGTGAATGTGAGTGCATTAAGAGAAAAGAACATGTTTTTGGATAAGCGCTCCACTAATAAAAACAATGAATGTTCTCAGATAAAGATATCATAAAAAAAGTAAGCCAATCTAAATTGAGAATAAAAATTGCATAAATAACTATGATAAAAACTAAGCAGCAATTTCCACATTTTTCTTTCATCACTGACTTTAACTATTCCTACAAAATCAGCGTATGCAAATCTTAACAGAGAATCCAAGTGAAGAAACTATTTCACTTGCAATTGTCCTAGAGTACTTTTTCCAAAGCTAATTAAGAATAAAGTAGTAGAACATATATCAATACATCATGCAATACATAAGTCTAAATACTCAAGCCAAATTTCCGTAATTGTTCCTAAAGGACTGTTACAAAAATTTCCAACAAAGACTATAGTTTTAGAGCATATCCTCTCCTTAAAAAACCAGTTTAAACATTTTAAATAGTTTCGTTTTAATATAAAAAATATTATATATAGTTATATATCCGAAAAAGAGATGCGTACCTTTTTAGCCTTCTTTTTTTGTTCTCTTCTTTGTTTTCCTTCTTTCTCTGGCCTCCCTAGCTTCATGTTTGTAGTTAAATAAAAGAGACCAAATTAATGTTGTTGGAGATGCCCCCTACAGTTACCTTCTCAATGTTGAATCAATGCATATCTATTATCTAATAAGATCAATTTGAGCATACATTAATCTCCAACACTAATTTTTCATTACTTATAAATCTTTGTAAATAATTGACCTCCTCTTGTCAATATATACTAACAACATATTATGTTGATTTTTACTACTTGCAGAACATACAAACATAAAGTAATAATCTTAAAGACACATCAATCATCACCACAATATTCTTAAAATTGTCAAATAAATAAAACACAAATGAAATTTATCTTGAAAAAATTGTAATAAACAAAACTACTCACGTTCAATAGAGATCTATAACACTTTCTTTGGTAATCTTATTTCTAAACGCTCCTCATCATTGAAGGTCAATGTAAGCTCTTATTTCTAGATCCATTCATTACCCTCTAATCGTTCCTCGCTAATAACTACTTATTTCTACTACTACACTACTACTTTACTACTTTATTAACATACAACATGCTAATCTAGTGCAACAAGTAAACTAGGAATTCACATAAAACTTAGGAATATCAGCAACCAGTCAACAAATTTTATAGATGGATGTCAATACAAACCTGGTATAATGTCAGTTGGGAGGAAAGAGTTGTAGCTTCAGTTTGTAGGTTCCGAACTTCAGCTGATATTTAAGATCTCCGGCCCTTTGAGATAGAACAACGAACTCTAGTTGTTTTGTGACAGAATCAGCCAAAATACCCTCACTCTTGAATAAAATAAGAAAAGGAAATCATAAACTTTTACAAAGCAGTCAGTGTAAAGAAGCGTGAGTTAATTAACATTGTGCCTTAAAAAAAATGGAATAACTTTAGGACCATTGTATGAACTCCTATTTTTTACTAAACTTGAGCTTACCATAAAAAAATGACATTCTACCACAAATTATAATCAAATTGTTAGCATATTCACAAAATTAAAAAGCAAATATGAATTAAGATTATCCTAAAAAAACTTCAAGCGCAAATTAAAATAAATTCAGCACATATATAAAACACTCCATCATGTTCACTATCCAAAAGCTAAAAATTAAAACTATAAAATAATTAATCAAAACTATATTTTCTATTACAATCTATTATCAGTATAATGTAGTTTATAAACAACCATTATAAGTAATCAAATATAAGTAGACAATTGAACACAAAGTAATATAACTAAGCTCATATCTTTTAGAAATTTCACAAACAACGAATGACTTAAAAACACATACACAAACAAAATCAAATCATAGTGTAAAACAAGTAATTGAAATGATTAAGGTATGAGATTTTTTTAAAAAAGATAAAATATTGAAAGATTAATCCTAGATTTCTATTGTATAGGAGAAGATGGCTAACCTTAATCATTTCAAAGCGTGTAGGCATAAAGGTTGTTGTGGATGGCGGAGACTGGACAACACAAGGGAGATTTAACGCACACTAAGTGAAATGTCCATGATAATTTCTACACAAACAAAGCGTACGACATAACGATTTTAGGTTTGGCATGACATCAATGCTATCAAAATTACCATCATTCCAATTCAAATTTCCATGGTATTGACATAAATAACAAATTACAAACTCTATCAATCCAGTTTAAACAACACGGTATGGAAATCAAACTAAACCAACATGGTGTTTCTAGGCAGCACAAGATGACAAGAATGACATGAACGGATTATCAAGAATTAAACCAAATCATTAATACTAAACTAAACTCATAATCCAAAAATTGTCAAAAGAATAGTGGCATCTAAACTAAACTTACAGTACAGAGGCGAAACTATTGTGATGAACTAAGATGCAGGGGACTGTGTTGAAGAGCTTTCCATTGATGGTGGATTAAAGTTTGCGGGTCTGGAATGCGTGAAGAGCACATCGAATGTTTGGAGAAGCAAGTTGGAGGCTGCTGCCGTCGACGTTGTGGTGATAGCGGATTCAGAGAGAAATAGACTACGCTTTAGATACATAACAAGGATGAGTGAGATTTATCAAACAACAATAAGTGGAATAAAAAACCATAATCAAGATGGAGTGAAGTAAAAATTACCTTCAATGTCATTGTAAACATTTTCAATGATTTGGGGTTAGGGTTTGGGCTTCAAATTGAGTGGTGATTAAGTGAAAATAGGAGAAGCGTGTGCATTAGAGAGCGAAGATGGTGGTGGTGAGGGTATCACGAAGGAGGAAGATGGTGGTGGTGAGGGTATCGTGAAGGGAAGATGGTGGTGGCGAGGAAAGAGATGAGAGAAGATTGAAAGAAAGAGAGAGAAGCGCGTATGGTAAAGAAAAGAAGAGTTATCTCTAACTCTAGTACTAATAATAAATATAAATAACAAAATTAATAGTATATATTATAATAATAAACATAAATAATAAAATTAATAGTATATATTATTGACTAAATCGGACTCGGTTTCAATAGACTAAACTATTATAAAACCGACCAAGTACATATCAAAACCCCATTCGTATTCCGATTTAAAACGAATGATCAAAATCGAATTCACAAAATCATAACGGATCGCGGTTTCATTCGGTTGGTGAAACTTTGTCCACCCTAAGTAGTTAGCTTTTCTTCTTCTTTTCTTTGATTAGAAATTTTTATTAATATATTGGTATAAAAAGTGATTCGGTAAAAAATTTATTAAATTGAAATAAAATTTCAATTTAATAAAAGCTATACATATTTATATAAAGTAAAATACGGTATTACATGTAATTTGTACAATATTATTAAAAATTTTTCTCATAGAAAATATTTTATACGATTTTTACAGCATCAATTATTTATTATTTATTATATCTTTTATTTTCATGACTTTTATAATTTTGATTTAAAAGAAACTATTCCATCTATTATAATCCTTAGATTAAAAAGTATATTTTGCTATTCAAAATATATGAGCAACTAAAATTAAAACCACCAACTTAAATATAGCATGAAAGTATAAGGGATAAATTAAGAAGAAATAAAAATTTAATAAAAAATTATTATAAGAGAAAACAATAGTGCTTTGAAAAAAGTGCTATCTTAGTGTATATTATTAATAGCGCTTTAATGAAATTGCTATCTTATTGTATAATATTAATAGCGTTTTGAAGAAAGTGCTATCTTCAAGTTTTATAATAGCGTTTGTCACAAAGTGCTATCAAAATTACATTGTATATATCCTATAATAGCGTCGACCTAAAGTGCTATTATAAATGTATTTTCCTTTTAATAGCACTTTATTAAAAGTGCTATTAAATTAAGCGATAAAATATCAATTTTGGCGTAGTGAATCTTTGATGTATGTTAGTAAACATAAGTGATAAGAACATTATAGTAATTGACAAGTTTTGTGCAATTTAGGTACTAAGAAAAATCTAGTGACAACAATATAATAATATGATGACATAATGTTAGTTAGTAGTAAATTACAAGTACAGTAATTTGGTTTAGGTAATTAAATACAAGGAAATGGAATATTAGTAGTATAGTTAGAAAATGAAAATGTAATTACGGTAATAATAATAATGTGTAAAAGAAATTAACCTTTTAGTAAATTACGGTTAAATTTGTTGTTCGAATTAAAAAATTATCGGAATAATTAATGCGTTTTATTACGATTAATTATTTTGTTGCATTAAGGTATGCGTTGTTGATTTTTTGAATTGTTTGGCGATGAATATGTTGTTATATTGAATTATGTGAAGTTGAGGTCTTTCAATGAATAATTACCTACGATTATTAGTAATAATAGTGAGATAAGCGTATGCCTTGTGAAGTAATTTATGTTGTTGTTTGCATGTCATTAGCATCGCATTTCATTTTGCATTTGTGAAGGCCTGTATTGGATTTGTGAAAAAGAGCTTATGCCTTGTTCCTCGATAATTGACAATTAGTGAAGGGAGTTTACTCCACCACATGCATATGCATTGTTGTGTCTCATTTGAAATCATGTCATTGTTAATTGTGAAGTAAATTATATGTTATTGCTAACAAATGAAGTGGTGTTGTGTTGTTGTTGATTGGGAATTTATTGTGACATGTTAAGTGTGTTGTGATAATTTTATAATTTAATCCTAATATATTATTTATCATACACTGTTTATATTAGTAGATATCTCACCCTTTCTATTTTGTTGGCCGTTACCTTTATATTGGTAACGTCACGGTAAAGGAGTAAGGAATTTAGTTGCTTATGGCATCGTCGCTCGATACGTAACACTGGGGAAAATGAACGCTTATTGCTTTTATATTGTTTTAATTGCATTGATATTAATACTTTGAGAATTGTTTCCTTGAATTAAGTTGTTTAAAAGATGCTATATTCATTTGAATTTTAAAATATTATGAATCCATCACGTAGCTTTCGAATAAATATGAATAGTTTTGAAGACTAATTAATTGTTATAATTTCTTTGGATTAAAATGTGCTATGTATCCATTATGATATGCTTTTATGATGACAATTTTGATTGATGATATAACGCCTCATATTGTTGAAACTTTAGGCACTCTAATTTTAACTAAGCGTTAGAATTAGGGTGTTACTGATATAAGATGGGGAATAATGGTGATGAAGGTGAGAAAAATAGAAGGTCATTGTGTGTACACGAGAGAGAGAAGGAGGCCAAATTTTGATTGAAGAAGATACATTTTGAATTTTCGATCGACCTCTTCCTCTTTTTGTCACATGATGGATAAACCGAGGAATGTTCCAATGAATGTCTTGGATAATTGAATTGACCTTATCAGATTGAAAAAAATTAAATATCCATTGTAAATACTATGAGTATACCTTTAATTTTGAATCTCAACCAATTGTTAGTCCATAAATCAACATTCTTATTATTACTATCATGCAATCTACTATTTTCCTCTAAAAAGGAAAAAATTGTGAATATTGTGAAATATGTCACTGATAAATTAATTACGATGTTATAAAAAAAATAAAAGGATAAATCAATGTTTTGTTCTCTCTATATTACCTGATTCACGAAAATAGTCTTTCCATTTTAAATTCAAATAGTTTTGGTCCCGTCTTAAATTTTTAATAGAAAATTAATGAAATTCATTTTTTAACTTATATGTTTAGCTATAAAATTCTATAATAGGTTTATATATATGATAATTTGCCACGTTTCCGAAGAATCTTGTCATTTAAAAAAAATGAAAACATCATTAATTTTAAGTGGAAAAGTATGAGAGGAGACCAAAGTTGTTTAAATTTAAAACAGAATGAATTTTTTGTGATTCAGGTAAAAATAGGATAACCAAAACTATAATTAAGCCAAAATAAAACATGAGATTATCATTTATTTTAATTTTTATCATATTTAAAATTTTAACAAGATGATTTAATTTCCTAAAGGTTAAATAAAACCTTGTAAGAAAAACATCAATCCTCTGATATTACCATTTCCACAAGTAAAAATCACTTTGTTCTCTTTGAAGGATGTTTTCTTGAGAGATTGTGTAGTGTTATATTTATAAATAATCTTGTCTAGGCGACAACTTAGGTCTCCCTAGGAAAAGCGATGACTTGAGGTCGTGAAGGAGGTATCGTCTTGCCTTATGTTTCCCTCACATATGGAGATGAAAATGTGGGATAAGGTGTGTCTTGTATAAAAGAGAAATTCATAGTAAATCGACCCACATTCCTTAGAAATACATATTTAACTATTTATATTTTGACTAAGTGTGCAGTAGGGTTGTTCAAAACAACCGGTCGATGAAAACTATAAATCAAACCAAATCAAACTAAAGCGCAAAAATCATATTTGGTTCGATTTGTTGGCCATTTTTAACAAAATACATTCGGATCGGTTTGTGGTTTCTATTTTACAAACCGAACCAAATTGAAATAAATAGCATTATGTTACATCTCGACTTCACTTAACCCACATCAACCAAAACTCAAATCTATTATGTCTTAGCTCTAGGATTACGAATGATTTTCTCTTCCTAATGTCACTTAAAGTTTCCTATAATATTATTTTTATATTAAATGGAAAGTACTTGTCCAAATATGATAAATTTTATTGTTATTTGATAATGCAAAATTGATTAAATACAAAGCTAGGTTGTCACTATATGTGTAAGTATGACTCAATAATTTTGTAAAAATGAACCAACGAACCAAACTAAACAAAACCGCATTGGTTTGGTTTGGTTTAATTTATTTTAAATTCAACCAAACTATATCAAACGCACACTTTTTTCTCTTGTGGTTGAAAAACATTTTAAGTCAAAAAGCACATGAACACCCCTAGTGGAAGGTGACCTTTTCCAAGAAAATTCTAGGTATCATGAGCTCCTATAAACACTACCCTTCAAAAGGATGAGGAGACTCTCAAGTCATATATTTACTACTATCACTACTATTCATAGAGCATTTCTCTCCTAGTAGCCTTAACATCATCAATTTAATCGCTCGTCACAACCAAGCGGTAACAAACCAAACAAGGGTTCTCAACTTACGTGAACTAATCCCTTAAATAGCCTCAAAACCACTGTACTAAGCTTGTCACAGTGAGCTAAGTCTCACCCCAAACATGTAATATACCTACAATTGTCTCTATGTCTCTATATCCTTGTAGGAGGAACACACGTGTACATTTTAGATAATACAATTAATAACATTTCTCTTTTTTAGGAAAATAAATTTAAAACATTAAATTATTGACATAAAAAAATGATTTTTCTTGCTTTCATTTAATATATGAAATCAAATATATAATTCTTAAATACAATTATGGACCAAAGATCCAATACAATCAAGCGAATCAAATTATTCAATGTGTATAATCAACATACGAGGATTCAATGTACATTTTTATCTCTAATTTTCACTTCACTCATCTTATAATCTATAACGGACTTGAGTGTTAAAGTGATAACATTGCGATCCATCCCACACCACCTATTAGATATCGATATCACCTCTACAAGAGTCCACACTACTATAAAATATATCTTTGGTAAAACTAAATTACAACGGTCTTATAGTTAACTATGGTAATAACTCCTTTATGAAAACATTTTGTTTTTTTATATTTCTGAAAAACATTCCATTACGGTGAAAATTATTAATCATGATTATACATTCATAGAGTGACAAGGTTGAATCCCGACTCCAATGGGTTAAATTTTGGGGTGTTCGCGGTGCGGTTTGGGCGGTTTTGAAGAAAAAAATTATCCGAACTGCAAGAGAAAAATACGTGCGGTTTGTTTCGGTTCGGTTGGCTTTTAGGAAAAAACTGAACCAAACCAAACCAAACTAATCGATTTGATTCGGTTCGGTTGGTTCGACTTTTTATAAATATTTTATTGAGTCATACATACATATAGATGACAATATAACTTATTTTTACTCATTTATACACTACCAAATAACAATAAAACTCATCATATTTGGAAAACAACTTCCCATTTAATATGTATAAATTAGATTAGATAAAGTGGAATAATAAATATAAACAATATCAAAAATATTATAATGAAACAAAAAAAAAAGAGAAGAGCGAAGAGAGATATCAATGAAGATGAAAAGAAAGAACATATGAGATGAGAGATTATAGAAGAAGAGGTGCGATAAAACGAAAAAGAAAACATTTGCATAAAAATGAGATGGTGGAAAAGAAAGAAAATAGAAAGTAGAATTAAGAAGAAGATGTAAGATGTATATGGCAAAGATGGCTCAATAATGCTAGGAGAGATTTGGGAAGATTGAAGAAATCATAAGTGTAAGAATGAGAACATTATTCGTAATCATAAGACTAAAATATAATAGGTTTAGCTTTGGGTGGGATGTGAGTTAAGTAAAATTTAAGTTGTAATATAATGCGGTTTGATTGGGTTTGGTTCGGTTTGCAAAATACAAACAACAAACCGAACGAACCATGCGGTTTTGTCAAAGATACCTAAACAAATCCGAACCAAATGCGATTTTTACGGTTTCGGTTTGATTTGGTTTGGTTTGCGATTTCTATTAGGTTGGTTTGGTTTTGAACACTCCTAATTAAATTATTATTTTTTCTTCAAAATTAAAAAATCACAGGGCGTAAGGTATAATTAATTTTAATGGCTTTTACGTAATATTTTATTAATAATACAATAATATTTAATTATTTAATTTAATTCAACTCTTATCTACTTAATATAAATTCAAGATTGTCATTTTGACAACCCTATCCTCAACTCTATCTTTGTGCTAACATGTCATCTTGATAACAGTTCTTGTCCAACCTAATTTAATTTAACACTTATCTACTCAACCCAAATTATATTTAACACTTATCTTGCTAACCTAATTTAATTTAACTCTTATCTATTGAACCCTAATTTAATTTAACACTTATCAACTTAATATAAATACAAACTTTAATGGAACATTTCTTATAAATACAAACTTTTAATTTATTACTTGACAATGATTTCATACAATTCACCGTAATACTTAATTATTCAATCTTGTAAAAAAAATCCACTTCCACACTAATATTTTTTTAAAGCAAAGGAATCCATGTTTGATGTTTGATGGATAGAGTTGCTTTCCTCAGCATAATTGTATGAAAAAAAATAGAATCACTATTAGAAGTTATTTCATATTCGACAAATCATATTATTCACATACAGATTTCTATGTAAATCTAATATGTTTGTAGCAGTTTTTTGTTGTAATTTGTAATATGGAAATAATATGGAAATTAAAATTGAATTCAAAATGCATACATTGAAATGAAATAGTTCTTCTATGAGATACAATCAACAAAAATGGTCATAATACAAATAAATTCTTCATTGTCAAGCATTAGTATGTGGAGTAATAAGCTCTACCATCTCATGTTTTTCATCAACCAAGTTTACCAAAGAGGCATCAACCAAGTTTACCAAAGAGGAACGCATTCAGCTAGCAACCAAGGTTCTAACATCTCATATTGAGTCTCCTCATCAGTTGATAGAATTGAATTTTGAGGATATTGATCAGAAAACATCCCTGATGAAAGTTGATAGTCCATATCTATATTGAATGACCATTGTGGTTCTAATGTAGGAAACCTGTAACAATAGACAATGTAAGTTTTAATGTTAGTCCTGAAATATATTAGTGCAATTTAAACTAAATTTAAAAAGAAAAAAACCATTAAATTGTCAAGTCACCTATCATTCAAGGTTGGGAGAATATGATTGCTTAAAATAGAGCTACCCACATTATTGTATAGCATATTTGAATCATCAACCAACATTGAAAGTGGTTCAAAGTTGATATTTGAGTCATCAATCGGCGCTGAATGTGATTCAAAGTTAATATTTGAGTCATCATCCGACATTGAATGTGGTTCAAAATTGATATTTGAGTCCTTAACCGACGTTGAAAGCGGTTCAAAGTTGATATTTGAATCATCAACCAACGTTGAAAGATGTTCAAAGTTGATATTTGAGTCATCAAAAAAACGATCAAGATAGTTATCATACAGAATGTCTTGATCATCAAATTCCACTCTTTGTAAAGTAATTTCTTCTTCTTGGGAGGCATTATTTTGTTGCTTACTAGAACCCCTCATCATACTGCATGATGAAATTGTTGGAAGTATATCTTCCATGTCTTGAAAGAATGAACATTCTGGGAGTGCTTCAAAGATAATATTTGAATCATCAACCGACGTTGAAAGTGGTTCAAAGTTGATATTCTTCTCACAAATTTTTTTATCAAGATAGTTACCTTGCAGATTATCATGAAGATCAAATTCCACTTCTTGAGAGACATTATTTATTTGGTTAGTTGAAACACTTATCATACTAATTTCTCCAACATTGTCACTCAAGCCATTAACATGCTTTATGCTGTCTGAATGAAGATACTTGCTAGAGTTTTTTAAACTTCTTTTTCTAGAATTAATAAAATTCTTTAACTCGTTATCGGTTCTTCCAGGAAACTGTCACAAAACAAATACAAATTAATTATTTACCCAATTATCGATTTTTCCAGAATTTGTCACAACAAAAACAGATATAATATAATCATATAATCAATTATCAATTCTTTAAGAAAAACTTTTACTTAAATTCATAATTAATATATTTTTCAACAAACTTCAAAAATTTAGGTTTCAAGAAGAGTCAGGTCTATAAGTAGACTTCATGCAAAAGACTACTGTTTTATTTATCAAAAAAACCCTAATCTTAGACAACTTGTAATAAATTATTACATTAATCATGGAAAGCCTAAGAAATTTTAATAACTTGTAATAAATTATTACATTAATCATGAAAAGCCTAATAAATTTTAATTTCGTTTTCCTATAAAAGTGAAGCATGAATAAACAAACCTGTGAAACCATGTGACACCATTTAGGTCCTAACTCATTATGGAGATGAATAAGTTTTCTTCCTTCTTCTTCACTAAATGAACATTTCTTCAAACTTGGTTTTAGACAATTTAACCATCTAAAACGACAACTTTTTCCATCTCTAGTAAGAGTTGTTTTCTCTCGTACTTTATCCCACTTTTCAGCTCCATATTTTCTCACATATTCTCTTAATAACGCATCTTCTTCTGGTAGCCATTTTCCTTTTTTCAACACAATACTTTTAGTATCATCACCATGATTGCCTTTTTCTTGTTGCAAAGATGAAGATGCCATGATTTGAGTAAGTATGATTATTTTGATAAATGTGTTTTTGTGTGTAGGAATAGTTGAAGATAGTCCAAGCTTAGATATAATTCTTTGACCCTAAATAACTCCTATATTTGCTAATTTAAAATATAAAATATAAAATTTCAATCTAATTATAAATAGATAAAGTAAAATATATTTTTGAGACAGACGAGATTGGTGCCTATAAACTTGGGTTTCAAACTTGTTTGTTTTTTTTTTCTTTTAAAAAAATTAATCTTAAATGTATTTAAGGTCATTCTATTTTAAATATTTTTAACATTTCTGTAGCTTCAATTGCAAAAAATCAAGTCGCATAGGTCTACAACATGTACTATATCTATGACTAAAAAATTTATATCTATGATTAAAAATAATAAATCAATCCACAAATGATAATGAATTTGTTTTCTTCATAATAAATTAACTCCAATTAATTGTATGATAATATTTTAAATATTTAATTATAACATGTAAATAGCTCTAATATTTATACTAAAATAAATTAAAATAAAATTATAACGGGTATATTAAATAACCACCAAAATAAAATTTCTTTTACAATCTTATTATAATTTTCTAATATTCATTTAAAAATTATTTTCTATTATTCATATAAAAATTATTTTATAATTAAAATTTGTGAAGTTCTAATTCTTGCAAAAATAAAATTCATGGCAAACCTATGTAATTAGGTGGCAGTGTAAAAAATATAATTGAAACTTATAATGTTGAACGAGCTAAGTATTGAACTGTAGAGCATAAGCTCCGAATGATAAGGACTGAATTGCTGGGTTACAAGCAACAAATTGTTTATTAATTTTTCTATATAAAACACACACACATATATATATATATATATATATATATATATATATATATATATATATATATATATATATATATATATATATATATATATATATATATATATATATATATATATATATATATATATATATATATATATATATATATATATATACCATACCTTTCAAAAATGCATTCCCCGTTTATTTGAAGCCTTGGACTCTAGGCTTGCTTGCCCAAGTCAGCCCTGATCTTGGATATTTGACAGCATCTGTAAAGAACATGTGTGTTAGGTTGGATATATCTCTTAAAATTTGTAATAATTAACTATTAAATAAATTTATATAAAATAACTAAAATATTTAAAAACATTTAATTATTAAAAGTTTTAATAAGAAAAATTTAAGAAAATAAACTAAAAAACTTTTAAATATTTTTAACGAAGTGGAGCCATCTTGGGTCACATCAGACTTTTTACGTGTCACATCTACAAAAGTGGAGGGAAACTAAAAAAATTTAGAATATGTTTAATAAAGGATCTAAAGACTTTGTTTTTTCAAAGAGGACTACAACATAAAAGAAATATTGAAATAACGGTAACAAAAGTGTAGTTAAGTCAAAAATTTATTTCTTATACATCAACAATAATTTCCTTCTAAATGCTTAATTACAACTTTGATCTCCTATTGACCTCATTCACGAAATTGGTCCCCATATTATAAATTTAAATAATTTTGTCATTTCTCTCCTTTTCACTTAAAATCAACGATGTTTTAATTTTTTAAATGACAAGTTTCTTGAGAAATATGATAGATCATGGTTTATAAATCTATTGTGGAACTTTATAGATAAAAGAAAAAATTACACCAGAGTTCCTTTAAGTTATTTTTGTGCAATAGGTTGGTCATTTAGTTTTCTTTTGTAACAATTTGATCCTCTAAGTTACCAAACGTGTGCATTATAACCATTTTTTAATGGAGTGAATAATCTAATTGTGGATGTAAATGATGAAGTGGTATGAAAATGGTGAAGCATAACACGAAATATAAAAGTCACAAATTTCTAAATGTTCAAAATGTGAAGAAAGGGATGTATAAATCAACCTAAAAGGACCAATTGTTAGAAAAAACATAAAGGATCAATATTTTACTCAAAATAACTTAAGGACCTTAGTTATAATTTTTCTAGATATAATATAAGTTAAAAGTAATCCACTCATGGATTCAAATAAATGATTTAAATATATCATTTTCAAAACATATAATTTCATATTTAAAAATATCTTGAATCTAAAGGGTGTATAGTGTAAATTAATTATTCTTCCTTTTAATTAAAAGTTGTCAATGGATTACATTCAAATTAGAAAATACATGAATGGTCAAAAGTGAGCCAATTTTAAGCCAAAGATCTCTCTAATTTTTATGAAAGCATATTAAATGGAAAACATGATTCTATCTAATTCAATTTGAAATTGCAATTGATATTACTTAATGTTTTAAATTATCTTTAAATATGTGTATAAATTGATACTCCTTAAATTTTTCGTGAAACTCCATCCATGTTGCATAATTCAAATAAGACTAATAACACCAATTAAATTGTATGATTCTTTATGCGAAAAGACCGACAACTTCCCTTGAATCAAGTTGTCTTCTATTGCAATAATATTATGTATTAGTTCCTTGTCACTAAATAATGAACTATCAATTGGTATGTAGGTATCAAAATAAATTTTGTCTAAGAAGGCTCAATGTGATTCTTTGTGATTCAATTGTAATATTTGAAAGATAGATCATAATTTTAGATCATGTTCAAATTAGTTTATCGGAAAGTACTACCGAATGACAAGTTAATCTTACAAATGTCTTCAACAATTTGAAGAAGCATAATGGATAAACCACGAGGAACTTTCCAATTGATGTCTTGAATAAGTAAATTGACCTTATTATTCTGAATCAATTGAACATCTATTATAAATATTACGAGTAAATCTTTAATTTTCTATATCAACCGATGTTAGTCCATAAATCAACAACCTTCTCATTACTAACATCCAATCTTCTATTTTCATATAAAAGGAGAAAAATATAATGAATATTGCAAAATATGTCCTGATAAATTAATTATGATTCTATATAGAATAAAAGGCTAGTAATTCTGAGTTTTGTTCTCCCAATTTTACTGATTCCGTTAGTTCTTCCATTTTAAATTCAAAGCAGTTTTGGCCCCCTCTCACGTTTTTCATAGAAAATCAATGAAATATTCATTTTAACATATATGTTTAGCTATAAAATTCCACAATATATTTATATATGATGATTTATGAATGGTCCTACTTACCCTTATCTTGTTAAAGATTTACAGGTTAGGGTATAATTTTGATGAAGTTGTTGTTGCTACGAAGTCATTGAAAAGATTGATTAGGATAAAGAAAACAAAGGGAAATCAAGAGTTGAGATAGAAGTGAAGAAGTTTAAGGAAGTTGGAGATAGATTGCTTAGAACCACCACTAGAAGCTAAATGGTGTGAATATTGAAGGAAGGTGTGTTATGAAATCAAAGATAGTAGCAAACATGCAACATTGATAAATTCAATACAACAACTAACTCTTTTCATGACGAAGTTTTCACATCATCGAGAAACAAATAGAGATCTTATTCCAAGCGCTTCAAATAAAAATTTATTTTAAAAACAACTTATTCTCGATTATTTAAAAATCGAGGGTGATATACTCATTCAGGACATGCTTTGAATTCCATACGCTTTATATTTTTCTTTATTTACAAGTGTAAAATAAATGATCTAACCCTTGATTTCTTTGATAATCCAAGGGATAGAATAATCATATTTTACTATAAAAACACTTATTGAACATATTTAGCCCTAGTTTTATCATATGTATGCCAACATCGAATGCATCATTTAACAACACTTATTTATAAAAGCGCATCATTTATAGGCATCGCTTATTTTGAAAAACATGACTAAGGTATCCATATTAGATAGTGCCTTATTATATAAGTGTTGTTGTATGTTTAATAATTTTCTTTAACTTTGTAATATTATATAGCACATAAAACTAAAAATGTTGTCTTAAATTGTACATTTGAGAACGTTTATAGTATAAAAGTGTTGTCTAAAGTAGTATATTAGATAAAAATAAACAAAAATATTTGTCTAATAATAATATATTAACATACATTTATCAGCGCTTATTTTAAGTGTTGTCTAATGTCAAAAATTTGAGCATTTATCAATGCTTATTTTAGAAACACGTCTAATGTCAAAAATACTAACTCCGATTTACACAATTATTTATGATAGCAATATTTAATTTTAAAATATTAACACGTCTTTACCATCACTTATTTTTAAAAGTGTTGTCTTATGTAAAAATATCAATGCTCCTTTACCAATGCTTATTTTAAAGTGTTGTCTAATGTAAAAATAATAACGCCTATTTACCAGCGTTTATTTTTAGGAAAATACTTTATAGTAGAAAACAATTGAAATACGAAGGTGACGAACTGTACATATATTGTAACCTGCAATGCCACACCCCGTGATTTCAGTACAAGGCAAACCGACTTGTTGACACACCAATAAAAATCAAACACACCATTATTTTCAATTCGTTAAATAAATAGTTGTACTATATAATTATGCTCTCATTTTAAATCACTCTCTAAAAGCAAAAATATTTTCAACCCTCTTAACTAGCGCCTATTTTGAAACCTACGTATAATATAAAAATATTGATGATCATTTCCCTTTTATTTTGACTCTGTCTAATGTTAAAAATATTGACGAACGTCTGAGTTGATTCAAAGGAAAGATTACTAACCCTAACTTTTGAAATTAGATCTAGTTTAATGGTTCAATCAATAACTATTAGGTTAAATTTAACTTATTTTATTTTCTTACCTATTTTAACAAACCCTTATGCAAAATAAATTGTTTTGTCGAAATAGAAAATTCTTATAAATACAAACTTTTAATTTTTACTTGACAATAATTTAATAAAACCACCCATAAGACTTGTATTGTTCAACAGTTAGTAATTGTTCCATCATCTCAAATTGATTGAAGATCAGTATATTATTCTTACTTTTCTTATATTTTTTCTATAAAATTTTAGTTAAAAAAATCCACTACCACACTTAATATTTTTTAAAATAAAGAAACATGTTTGATGTTTGATGGATAGAGTTACTTTCCTCAGCATAATTGTTGAAGAAAAAAATAGAATGACTATTAGAAGTTATTATATATTCGACAAATCTTATTACACACATATATATATATATATATATATATATATATATATATATATATATATATATATATATATATATATATATATATATATATATATATATATATATATATATATTAAATTTAAAAAACGAAATATTAATTTATAAACTATATTTATATGAAATGCAATGAAAGAATGAAATATTCATGTAAAAAATTAATTAAATTTTTTAATAATATATAGTAGTGTTAATTATTTAATCAAAGATAGAAATAATGATGATGTACATAATTAACTACAATGATCGATTGAAAATGGGAATTGATTACAGGCTGGGGCAGTGCGTCCCCTACACTATGTAGGAGTGGAGGCGGACGCCTCATAGAAAAAGGAAGCAAAGGGGATGGAGGCCTTGGAGGTTAGGTAGGCGCCTCTAGGGGCCTTAGAAGGCAGGCGCCTCCCTTGTAGAAAATGGGGCCCACAGTTTGTGAGGTAGCGCCACACATGTGTGTGTTTGTTTTCGTTGTACATTAGGCTAGCAGTGTTAGCGAGGTGATAGGAACAAATGAAAATTGACAATTAATAGGGATAATTTAGGTATCTTTGATGTCTGATGTTAGTAGGCATGGTAATAATAAAAAAGAACATTATAGTAATTGACAAGTTTTGTGCAATTTAGGTACTAAGAAAAATCTAGTGACAACAATATAATAATATGATGACATAATGTTTGTTAGTAGTAAAAAATTACAATCTGGTAGTTTGATTGCGGTGTAATTAAATACAAGGAAATGGAATATTAGTAGTATAGTTAGAAAATGAAAATGTAATTAAAATAATAATAATATTGTAAAAACGATCTTAAATTAACGGTTTAGTAAATTAAGCGGTTAAATTTATTCGGAATTAATTAGAAATTGTCGGAATAATTAGTACGTTTAAGTGATTACGATTAATTATTTTATTGCATGTTAAGGTGCGTTGTTGATTTGTTTAAATTGTTTGGCGATGAATATGTTGTTGTATAATTATGAAGTTGAGGGTCCGGTGGCGATAATTACCTCGATTATTAGTAATAATAGTGAGATAGGATATACCTTAATAATTTATATTGTTGTTTGCATGTCGTTAGCATAGCATATTTTACATTTGTGAAAACTGTATTGGCGGTTGTGAAGGAGGCTTATGCCTTGTTCCTACGATAATGACAATTAGTGAGGAGTTTACTCCACCGTACCACATCATATGCATTATTGTCTCATTTGAAATCATGTCATTGTTAATTGTGAAGTAAATTATATTATTGCTAACAAATGATGGTGTAATGTTGTTATTTAATTAAATTTATTGTGTGATAATTTTATATGATTTAATCCTAATATATTATTTATCATACACTGTTTATATTATAGATATCTCACCTTTCTATTTTGTTGGCGTTACCTTTATATTGGTAACGTCACGGAAGTAACAGGGAAATTTAGTTGCTTATGGCATCGTTAAACGAATCCATTCTTTTCGGAAAATGAGCGCTTATTGCTTTTATATTGTTTTCCGTTGCATTGTTGATGTTAATACTTTGAGAATTGTTTCCTTGAATTAAGTTTTTAAAAGATGCTATATTACATTGAAGTTTTAAAATATTATGAATCACTAAGTAGCTGAATAAATATGAAGTAGTTTTGAAGACTAATTAATTGTTATAATTTCTTTGGATTAAAATGTGCTATGTATCCATTATGATATACTTTTATGATGACAATTTTGATTGATGAATGTAATGCCTCATATTGAAACTTTAGGCACTCTAATTTTAACTAAGCGTTGATAGAATTGAGGTGTTACAGTATAAGATGGGAATAATGGTGATGAAGGTGAAAAAATAGAAAGGTCATTGTGTATTAAGAGAGAGAGAAGGTAAATTTTGATTGAAGAAGATACATTTTGAATTTTGGATCGACCTCTTCCTCTTTTTGTCACATGATGGATAAACCACGAGGAATGTTCCAATGAATGTCTTGGATAATTGAATTGACCTTATCATTGAAAAAATTAAATATCCATTGTAAATACTATGAGTATACCTTTAATTTTGAATCTCAACCAATTGTTAGTCCATAAATCAACATTCTTATTACTATCATGCAATCTACTATTTTCCTCTAAAAAGGAAAAAATTGTGAATATTGAAATATGTCACTGATAAATTAATTACGATGTTATAAAAAAATAAAAGGATAAATCAATGTTTTATTCTCTCTATACGATTCACGAAAATAGTCTTTCCATTTTAAATTCAAATAGTTTTGGTCCCGTCTTAAATTTTTAATAGAAAATTAATGAAATTCATTTTTAACTTATATGTTTAGCTATAAAATTCTATAATAGGTTTATATATGATAATTTGCCACGTTTAGAAGAATCTTGTCATTTAAAAAAAAAAACATCATTAATTTTAAGTGAAAAGTATGAGAGGAGACCAAAGTTGTTTAAATTTAAAAGCAGAATGAATTTTTTATGATTCGGTAAAAATAGGATAACAAAACTATAATTAAGCAAAATAAAACATGAGATTATCATTTATTTAATTTTTATCATATTTAAAATTTTAACAAGATGATTTAATTTCCTAAAGGTTAAATAAAACCTTGTAAGGAAAAACATCAATCTCGGATATTACCATTTTCACAAGTAAAAATCACTTTGTTCTCTTTCGAAGGATGTTTGCTTGAGAGATTGTGTAGTGTTATATTTATAAATAATCTTGTCTAGGGCGACAACTTAGGGTCTCTAGGAAAAGCGATGACTTGAGGTCGTCGAAGGAAGTATCGTCTTATATGTTTCCTCACATATGGAGATGAAAAATGTGGATAAGTGTGTCTTGTATAAAGAAATTCATAGTCGTTCTGACCCACACCTTCCTTAAAATACATATTTAACTATTTATATTTTGACTAAGTGTCACATTAGGGTTGTAACCGAACGGTCGATGAAAGCTAAATCAAACCAAATCAAACTAAAGCGCAAAAAATCATATTTGGTTGATTTGTTGGCCATTTTTAACAAAAGCTGATTCGGATCGGTTTGTGGTTTCTATTTTACGAACCAAATTGAAATAAATAGCATTATGTTACATCTGACTTCCAACCCACATCCAGCAAAACTCAAATCTATTATGTCTTAGCTCTAGGATTACGAATGATTTTCTCTTCTAATGTCACTAAAGTTTCCTCTAATATTATTTTTGTATTAAATGGAAAGTACTTGTCCAAATATGATAAATTTTATTGTTGATAATGCAAAATTGATTAAATACAAAGCTAGGTTGTCACTATATGTGTAAGTATGACTCAATAATTTTTTGTAAAAAATGAACCAACAGAACCAAACTAAACAAAACCGCATTGGTTTGGTTTGGTTTAGTTTTATTTTAGAATTCAACCAAACTATCAACATACACTTTTTCTCTTGTGGTTGAAAAACATTTTAAGTCAAAAGCACCGCGAACACCCTAGTGGAAGGTGACCTTTTCAAGAAAATTCTAGGTATCATGAGCTCTTATAAACACTACCCTTCAAAGGATGAGGACTCTCAAGTCATATATTTACTACTATCACTACTATTCATAGAGCATTTCTCTCCTAGTAGCCTTAACATCATCAATTTCGGCTCAATGCCTTGACAGCATTGACCAGCGACAAGGGTTCAATTACGTGAACTAATCCTTAAATAGCCTCAAAACAACGTACTAAAGCATGTACGTGAGCTAAAGCTCACCCCCAAACATATAATATACAATTGTCTCTATGTCTCCATATCCTTGTAGGAGGAACACACAAATGTACTTTTTAGATAATACAATTAATAACATTTCTCTTTTTAGGAAAATAAATTTAAAACATTAAATTATTGACATAAAATGAATTTTCTTGCTTTCATTTTAATATATGAAATCAAATATATAATTCAAATACAATTATGGACCGGCCAAAGATCAATACAATCGAAAAGAATCAAATTATTCAATGTGTGTAATCAACATACGAGGATTCAATGTACATTTTTATCTCTAATTTTCACTTCACTCATCTTATAATCTATAACGGACTTATTAAAGTGATAACATTGCAGATCCATCCCACACCTATTGAATATCGATATCACCTCTACAAGTCCACACTACTATAAATATATCTTTGGTAAAACTAAATTACAACGTCTTATAGTTAACTATGGTAATAACTCCTTTATGAAAACATTTTGTTTTTTATATTCTGAGAAAAACATTCCATTACGGTGAAAATTATTAATCATGATTATACATTCATAGAGTGACAAGGTTGAATCCGACTCCAATGGGTTAAATTTTAGGGGTGTTCAGTGCGGTTTGAAGGTTTTGAAGAAAAATTATCCAACTGCAAGAGAAAAAATCACGTGCAGTTTGTTTGGTTCGGTTGACTTTTAGAAAAAAGCAGACAAACCAAACCAAATAATCTTGATTTGATTCGAGTTCGGTTGGTTCGACTTTTTATAAATATTTTGAGTCATACATACATATAGATGACAATATAACTTATTATTTACTCATTTATACACTACCAAATAACAATAAAACTCATCATATTTGGAAAACAACTTCATTTAATATGTATAAATTAGATTAGATAAAAGTGGAATAATAAATATAAACAATATATAAAACAATATCAAAAATATTATAATGAAACAAAAAAAAAGAAGGGCGAGGCGAGATATAAATGAAGATGAAAGAAAGAACATATGAGATGAGAGATTATAGAAGAAGTGATAAAAAGCGAAAAAAGAAAACATTTATAAAATGAGATGGTGGAAAGAAAGAAAATAAGTAGAATTACTGAAGAAGATGTAAGATGTATATGGCAAAGATGGCTCAATAATGCTAGGAGAGATTTGGGAAGATTGAAATAAAATCATAAGTGTAAGAATGAGAACATTATTAAATAATCATAAGACTAAAATATAATAGGTTTAGTTTGGGTGGGATGTGAGTTAAGTAAAATTTAAGTTGTAATATAATGCAGTTTGATTAGGTTTAGTTGGTTTGTAAAATACAAACAACAAACCGAACGAACCATGCGGTTTTAATCAAAAGATAAATGAACAAATCAAGACAAATGCGATTTCTGGTTTTCGGTTGATTTGGTTTGGTTTACATTTTCTATTAGGTTGGTTTGGTTTGAACACCCCTAATTAAATTATTATTTTTCTTCAAATTAAAAATCACGAGTGAGTATAATTAATTTTAATGGCTTTCGTAATATTTTATTAATAATACAATAATATTTAATTATTTAATTTAATTCAACTCTTATCTACTTAATATAAATTCAAGATTGTCATTTTTGACAACCTATCCTCAACTCTATCTTTGTGCTAACATGTCATCTTGATAACAGTTCTTGTCCAACCCTAATTTAATTTAACACTTATCTACTCAACCCAATTATATTTAACACTTATCTTGCTAACCCTAATTTAATTTAACTCTTATCTATTGAACCTAATTTAATTTAACACTTATCTACTAATATAAATACAAATTTTAATGGAACATTTCTTATAAATACAAACTTTAATTTATTACTTGACAATGATTTCATACAATTCACCGTAATACTTAATTATTCAATCTTAAAAAATCCACTTCCACACTAATATTTTTTTAAAGCAAAAATCATGTTTGATGTTTGATGGATAGAGTTGCTTTCCTCAGCATAATTGTATGAAAAAAATAGAATCACTATTAGAAGTTATTTCATATTCGACAAATCATATTATTCACATACAGATTTCTATGTAAATCTAATATGTTATAGCAGTTTTTTATTTGTAATTTGTAATATGGAAATTAAAATTGAATTCAAATACATACATTGAAATGAAATAGTTCTTCTATGAGATACAATCAACAAAAATGGTCATAATACAAATAAATTCTTCATTGTCAAGCATTAGTATGTGGAGTAATAAGCTCTACCATCTCATGTTTTTCATCAACCAAGTTTACAAAGGCATCAATAAGTTTACCAAAGAGGAACGCATTCAATAGCAACCAAGGTTCTAACATCTCATATTGAGTCTCCTCATCAGATGATAGAATTGAATTTTGAGGATATTGATCAGAAAACATCCCTGATGAAAGTTGATAGTCCATATCTATATTGAATGACCATTGTGGTTCTAATGTAGGAAACCTGTAACAATAGACAATGTAAGTTTTAATGTTAGTCCTGAAATATATTAGTGCAATTTAAACTAAATTTAAAAGAAAAAACCATTAAATTGTCAAGTCACCTATCATTCAAGGTTGGGAGAATATGATTGCTTAAAATAGAGCTACCCACATTATTGTATAGCATATTTGAATCATCAACCAACATTGAAAGTGGTTCAAAGTTGATATTTGAGTCATCAATCGGCGCTGAATGTGATTCAAAGTTAATATTTGATCATCAATAAAAGCAATTGAATGTTCAAAATTGATATTTGAGTCCTTAACCGACGTTGAAAGCGGTTCAAAGTTGATATTTGAATCATCAACCAACGTTGAAAGATGTTCAAAGTTGATATTTGAGTCATCAAAAAAACGATCAAGATAGTTATCATACAGAATGTCTTGATCATCAAATTCCACTCTTTGTAAAGTAATTTCTTCTTCTTGGGAGGCATTATTTTGTTGCCTAGAACCCCTCATCATACTGCATGATGAAATTGTTGGAAGTATATCTTCCATGTCTTGAAAGAATGAACATTCTGGGAGTGCTTCAAAGATAATATTTGAATCATCAACCGACGTTGAAAGTGGTTCAAAGTTGATATTCTTCTCACAAATTTTTTTATCAAGATAGTTACCTTGCAGATTATCATGAAGATCAAATTCCACTTCTTGAGAGACATTATTTATTTGGTTAGTTGAAACACTTATCATACTAATTTCTCCAACATTGTCACTCAAGCCATTAACATGCTTTATGCTGTCTGAATGAATACTTGCTAGAGTTTTAAACTTCTTTCTAGAATTAATAAAATTCTTTAACTCGTTATCGGTTCTTCCAGAGCTATCACAAAACAAATACAAATTAATTATTTACCCAATTATCGATTTTTCGAATTTGTCACAACAAAACAGATATAATATAATCATATAATCAATTATCAATTCTTTAAGAAAAACTTTTACTTAAATTCATAATTAATATATTTTCAACAAACTTCAAAAATTTAGGTTTCAAGAAGTCAGGTCTATAAGTAGACTTCATGCAAAAGACTACTGTTTTATTATCAAAAAAACCTAATCTTAGACAACTTGTAATAAATTATTACATTAATCATGGAAAGCCTAAGAAATTTTAATAACTTGTAATAAATTATTACATTAATCATGAAAAGCCTAATAAATTTTAATTTCGTTTTCCTATAAAAGTGAAGCATGAATAAACAAACCTGTGAAACCATGTGACACCATTTAGGTCTAACTCATTATGGAGATGAATAAGTTTCTTCCTTCTTCTTCACTAAATGACATTTCTTCAAACTTGGTTTTAGACAATTTAACCATCTAAAACGACAACTTTTTCCATCTCTAGTAAGAGTTGTTTTCTCGTACTTTATCCCACTTTTCAGCTCCATATTTTCTCACATATTCTCTTAATAACATCTTCTTCTGGTAGCCATTTCCTTTTTCAACACAATACTTTAAGTATCATCACCATGATTGCCTTTTCTTGTTGCAAAGATGAAGATGCCATGATTTGAGTAAGTATGATTATTTTGATAAATGTGTTTTTGTTAAGAATAGTTGAAGATAGTCAAAGCTTAGATATAATTCTTGACCCTAAATAACTCTATATATTTAAAATATAAAAAATATAAAATTTCAATCTAATTATAAATAGATAAAGTAAAATATATTTTTAGAGACAGACGAGATTGGTGCCTATAAACTTGGGTTTTCAAACTTGTTTGTTTTTTCTTTAAAAAATTAATCTTAAATGTATTTAAGGTCATTCTATTTTAAATATTTTAACATTTCTGTAGCTTCAATTGCAAAAAATCAAGTCGCATAGGTCTACAACATGTACTATATCTATGACTAAAAATTTATATCTATGATTAAAAATAATAAATCAATCCACAAATGATAATGAATTTGTTTTTCTTCATAATAAATTAACTCCAATTAATTGTATGATAATATTTTAAATATTTAATTATAACATGTAAATAGCTCTAATATTTATACTAAAATAAATTAAAATAAAATTATATTAGGTATAATAAATAACCACCAAAATAAAATTTCTTTTACAATCTTATTATAATTTTTCTAATATTCATTTAAAAAATTATTTTCTATTATTCATATAAAAATTACTTATTAAAATTTGAAGTTCTAATTCTTGCAAAAATAAAATTCATGGCAAACCTATGTAATTAGGTGTGATGTAAAATATAATTGAAACTTATAATATTGAACGAGCTAAGTATTGAACTGTAGAAACATAAGCTCGAATGATAAGACTGAATTGCTGGGTTACAAGCAACAAATTGTTTATTAATTTTTCTATATAAACACACACACACACATATATATATATACATATATATATATATATATATATATATATATATATATATATATATGTAACCATACCTTTCAAAAATGCATTCCCCATTTATTTGAAAGCCTTGGACTCTAGGCTTGCTTTAAGACCAAGGTCACCCTGATCTTAGATATTGTTAACAACTATAAAGAACATGTGTATTAGGTTGGATATATCTCTTAAAATTTGTAATAATTAACTATTAAATAAATTTATATAAAATAACTAAAATATTTAAAAACATTTAATTGTAAAAGTTTAATAAAATTTAAGAAAAATAAA